>LPNX011198673.1:320316-339312 GCA_001517045.1 Pseudotsuga menziesii
GCCCATGATATTACAGGGTTGGCTATTGTACACTCAGTTAATATAATGTTTTGTTACAGCTCCATATTCAGTCTCTCTTGTTAGCAATTTTTGCATGATCAATTGATAATTGTTGTGGGTAAAATTAATCTATTGCTGGCCTGAATTTCTACAATCTGATTACCAATCATTGATGTATACCTTTAACAGACGCGAGATCACCCACCGTTAATGAAAATGGGAATCAAGGTACTAGAGTGCAATCTAACAAGTGCGAATAAATGTGTTCAGGTCAAACACTTGAAAGAATCCATAGATCAAGGGACATTGATGTATTCCCAAAATAGTTGATGGTGAGAGAACCTACCACTAATGACTGTAAGTCTCAAGGAACTCAAATGACTCTAGACTCCTATCCAAGAATAAATGATCTGAATTCGATGGGATGGAATCCACGGGAAGGAGGGCATTAAGGCATCCCCCATCAACCAACACGAGGTACTCAGCAATGCTGTATAACGTGGAAGAACAAGATGTGCACGAACCAGTAATACTACTGGGAATGGCTGACATGCAAAGTCAAGACAACTATGGAATGGCCAACTCAAGCTTCAACTTCCTTCGAACAAGAGCATAAATGAGAATGGTGACTTAATGTAGGAAGGATAGACTCAATATATAAAACTAGGAAATCTCTGTGACACGAGGCATCAACAGAGGCTCCATAGGTACTGGAAGCTTAACCAATCAATGGAGATAAATGCTGAAAATGAGTATATCTCCTAAAGTCAAACTATTAACCCAACCAACAGATGTAATATACAGTGCTTTGTTCGAAGGAGACATGACTCGACTGCTGCCAAAGATAACATCTTTTCCTGACCGTCTTTTTGTTTTTTTAATTTTTTTGTACTCTTTCAGATATTTTGAAAAGCTTGAAAAAGAATAAAAGTGCTTTATAGTTATAAATCTAGGAGGAGACGAGTATCAAAGGGCAAACAAACTAGTTCCAAGCAGTGGAACATACCTATGCTCAATGCAAGGAAACATGTGTAGGATAATGACACTTGGGGGAAAGTCCCCTCCCGATAAACAAATGGGGAATCAAGATGCAAAAGATATATAAAAAGGCTCTTCTTGGCTAGACATGAGACAAGCTCGGGCTATGTGGCTGATAATAAAAGTTAGGGAAGCCAACATAAGGCTTAATAAGGCAAGCAAAACTCATGATAATGCAATTACAACTTGACATATACAAGGGAGTCCCGGGGAAAATCCCAGCATAAAGGTCAAGAGGAGTATGAATCTCTTGTTCAAAGTCATGGCGGTACTATACAAAGGACTCCCACACCCTAAAGGAGAAATGTCGGTATGGGCACCAAATGCAATACAAGATCTAACTAGGGTACCCATGTATGGTAAAGCTCTACCATTCACAACATGTCACTTCTAAAAGAAGCAAGAAGGTTCCGTGAAAAGATGGAATGGGTTCATACCTAAGGTTAAAATGAAACAGTCATAAGGTTATGCAAAATGAAAACGAATGTGAAACCTAACCTATATGTCAGTTTAGACATAATACCTATAGTAGGAACAAACATCAAATCCACTGTCAAACCGCACTCAAAATGGACTCCTACAACATCAAATGGTCAAAAACTATAGAAAGTGGGTAAAAATTTCAAAAAATTTCTATAAATAGTAAGAAATTTAAAATTTTTACCCAACATAGTGTATTTGAGCTCATAACTTCAGAAGTGAATTGTGGGAGCATCGTCCAGCGGAATCTCTCCCCGTTTGATCCAGGTATATTCTCATGCCCTCCTCTTTCATTTTCATGCAAATTTTTGAGATAGATCATCCATAGTATTTTTTGAGATAGATCCCATTTCTAGGCTCCACCAAGGAAGTCCCTTCATAATCAACCAACTCATAAGCGCCTTTCTCTAAGACTCATTTAACCACCTAAGGACCATGCCACATGGGATTAAATTTCCCTACCCCCAACGGGGTTCCTTAGCTTGATCCCACAAAAGGACCAAGTCACCTTCATTAAACCTCCTTGGATGGATAGACTTGTCATATTGGACCTTGACGTGACACTTGTTAACCTCTAGAGCCACTAAGGCATCCCGGTGCTTCTCATCAAGCTGCTCTAAGTGGACCAAACACTCTTACAATGCGGAAGTGTCAGGTAAAATCTCTATAGCTAGCTTCAGAGAAGGGATTTCACATTCAACCAGTAAATCTCACTCCACCCCATGTACAAGCTGATATGGAGAGAAACTGGTGGCAGTCTTAACTGTGGTTCTATAGGCCCACAAAGGAAGATACAACATAATATGCCAATTAGTCTCAGTTTGTGTGATGGTTCATTGGAGAATATACTTAAGTGATTTGTTCACAATTTCAACCTCTCCATTCACCTGAGGCTAATAAGAATATGAATGCTCTTGCTTATACCCTAACTTGGAAGCTAACTCTTCCATCATTTTATTTTGAAAGTGCCTACCATGGTCACTAACAAGCTCTTTCGGAATGCCAAAATGGGTGGTAATCTGGTTGAAAATGAAATGCGTGGCTATCTCACTGTCAGATTTAACTATGGGCATAGCCTCTGCCCATTTCGTGAAGTAATTGATAGCCACATTAATGTGATGATTCCCCCCAGCCAAAGCTAGGTTGCAATCCATAAAATCAATCCCCCACTTAGTGAAGGTGTCAGCGGTGACAATAGGATGTAATGAGGTTGTATGCGAGTGCATATTGTGTGGAAACACCTGGAAAGGATGGAACTTCTTGATCGCATTGACGCAATATTTGAAGATGGAAGGCCAAAAATATCCTGCTCTAAAGCTTTTTGGGGCTATAGAAATCCCAGATAAATGAACACCACATGCCCCTCCATGGCAATCATTCAGCACAACCTCAGCCTCCTCATGGGTTAAACAACGACACAAAATGGAATCTACCCCATGGCAGTACAAAGTGTTATCCACTATAAGGTATTTCTTTGCTACATGACGTAATCGTTGTCGCTCATCCCGTGAAAGGTGAGTAGGGACCTTCAATGTTTGAAAATATATAATGATATTCCCATACCAAGGGTCCAAAGTTGAGATAAGGAAAATATGCTCATTGACAAACATATCCTCATAAACTTCCTCCTCCTCCAAACTTGAAAATCGGATATAAGCTCCCCAAAGATTAATGACTTCTTCAATTTCACCAGAATGAACTCAAGATCAAACTCTTGAAAAATGACAATCCATTTATTGTATTTTTCCCTAATCATCCTTCTAGTGAGGATGAACTGAAATGGATTGATATGAGCTATGATCAAGGTTTGGCGAAGGAGAATGTAATGTCTCAAACACTAAACCGCATGAATGGTAGCCAAGGCTAGCTTCTCCACATGAGAATAGAGAAGTTTTTCATCTATAAGGTTTCATCTCAAATAATATATGACATGCTCATGGAGCTCCTCATCCTCCTGAACCAAAACCATACCAACCATCTCCATGGATGCGGCCACGTAAATCAAGAAATCACAGCTATATTCGGGTGGACTAAGCACGCCGATCATTGCTAAGGCTCACTTAAGAGCATCAAAGGACTCCTAGGCTTGCTCATCCCAGTAAGAAGGGGTGTCCTTTTTCAAAAGATGCATAAAGCCTTTAGTGAAATTGGCAAAATTAACCACGAATCTCCACAAGAAGTTCGCCATGCCTTGCAAACACTGAAGGTGTCTAATATTACGCGGGGGAGACAATTGGAGCATTGCCTCAACCTTTAAGGGATCAACTCTTATACCCTCCTTGGATATGATGAATCCTAGCAAGCGACCAATAGTCACGCAAAAGATGCACTTATGAGGATTTAAACGAACCTCATAATGACGACATATTTTGAACACTAATCTCAAATGATATGGATGACACACTCTCAAATGAGAGTGAGCAGCGAGATCATCCAAATATACTTCGATAATCATTTTGAGATCGTAAAAAATTAAGGTCATGGCCCGCTAAAATGTAGCTCCAACATTTTTAAGGCCAAAAGGAATCTTTCGATATGAAAAAGTATCCCAAGGGAAAATAAATGAAGTCTTATGTTGATCCTCGGGCTTAATCTGAATCTGATTATATCCGACAAAACAAACCATAAAGGAAAATACCTCACTCCCGACACACTCATCCAAAACATGATCAATAAATAGTGTGGGGAAATTATCCTTAGGACATGCACGATTTAGGTCATGGAAATCAGTGCATATACAGATCACTCCTTGCTTCTTATCTACCAAAATGGGATTTGAAACCCACTCTATCAAGGGAATGGTAAATATAAAACCATATTTCAATAGTTTCTCTATCTCAACCTTAATGGCAGGTGCTTTTCTAGGATTCACCGCATGCAAACGTTGTCGAACTGGTTTTGCATCTAGATACGTTTTGATCTTATGTACGACAATACGAGGGTCGATACCTGGAATTTCTGCATATGACCAAGCAAATATGTCACGAAACTCTTTAAACAGCTTGGTATACTCCTTGATCCCATTGGGGGAACAATCCGCCCCAAATTAGACATTCTCAACCTTGTCAGGATCATGAGAAATATTGTCCTCAAGAATAGCTTCATCCAATGGAAAAACATCATCTGGAAATAATGTGAGTGAGATGACTCTACTTCTCATGCATGCAGCACATACGGGTCCTCCTCCTCTGTTCGTGAAGAGGAAGGACTAGAATCTGCAGCCTAATCAATATTTGCTTGATATGCCACCATTGTTGCAGGCAACGGCATGTCCGTCTCAATGGACCCACTCGAAGTACTTAGTTAAGGAAGAATCCAAGGATCTCCCATATGGGTAGTCTGAAAATACACCGAGTTCAATGAGGATGAAGCCCCACCAAAACAATACCCAATCATAAGAATGGGCACAGGACAATCAAAGGTTCCCATAAGATAATGATACATACCTATGCCCACACTCCCAGTTGATGGCTAAGAATGATCGATAATCGGGATAGAAGCTCCCAATGATGCATTGACACTTGGATTTTGGAATGACGCTTGATCAATCGTATCAATATTCCCATTAAACAAAAATCATGTCACTCAAAAGAGGGAATAAGTTACAGCTTGCATACTATACATCCAATTCCAACCCAGTAAAAGATTGTAGTCAAGGGGCGCATCAACCAACTCGACCTCGATTGCGATGGTCTTCCCTCCCAATTGAACCTTTAAGGAAGGAAGAATTCCATGCAGCCGAAATGATATACCATCGAAAGCTATCAACATAGTAGTGGATTGAGACAACTTGAGAGAACCCAAGCCCTTCCAACAAGACAAAGACATCATAGAAGCAGCAACGCCTTCATCAATGATAGTACGCTTGATGGTGTTTTTAAGACACTCTACATGAATCAAAAGAGACACATAGTAAGGCAAGCTGGGCTGTACTCCAATGGTTTCAAATTTGATCATAGTAGAAGAGTTATCGTCACTAACCCGAAGAGAAAACAACAAGGATTTCCTCTGCGGAGGAAAAGTCTGAAGCACTTCGAATGCGGACATCACACAAGGAGTCTAGCCCAAATCCTCAACAACTGAATAGTTCTAGGCAGCTCAGCCATTAGTATTGTGCCCTGAACGCTTTAAGAATCCCTTAGGAATGAGAGGTGAAGCTTCAGGTTTATCCATAGGCTTTTCAATTCGCAAAGGGCTCTTGGGTGGGGAAGGTTCTTTCCCAAGTTCTGGTTATGACGAACCATAGTATTTCGTATGAGTCACAACCTTATCAGCACTCATCATGTTGATGCAACCATGACCACTAGCGGCCTTTGGTGGGTTTTGATTTCCACTCGATACACAACCAAGATCAATGGTCCTCGAGTTCATATTTTGATTGTTGGGTAAAGGATTAGTTAACATAGATGGTCCCTGTGCTATGAACCTCAAGGCATATTCCATACGAGGGCACAAGTGAGTGAGATGGTCGTCCTTACACAACTTGCAAGCAAACTTCTACTTACATTTAGAATGCTTGTCCCCCCTAGCATTAGTGTTCTTGTCATTATTATTAGAATTTTTTCATTCTTGTTCCCACCCTTACGATTATTTTTTCCTTTTTCTTATTCCTTCCAGGCTGCTAGTTTCCTTTCAGGTTCGACAATTGCATGGAAAGTACATTTTTCGATTAGGTAGGCTGACACGAAGCGATAGCTTGTCTTGACGCAGACTGGTTAAATGAAAATTGGATCACTTGTTTCACAACAAAGTCTGGAGGTTTGGTACTTGTACAGCCAACAATACCATCGGCATGTGGCCCAGGCTTGACCTTGGGGTCGAAATTGGAGCTAGGAGCATTAGGTATAATCTCATACAAAATTCTGGAGTGAGCATAGATCAAATCCAACTCTTGTGCCCTAAAAATAGCTTGTTCCTCATTTTGAACTCTAGATGTAGAAACATCCTTCGCTGTGTAAGGTAATAAATATTTGAGGAACCACTCAAGAAGAAACTCTGGTGGTATAAAATATTTGATTAATCATTTCTATCTACGCCACTCTTGAATATGATCCGAAATGTGTGTGGCTTTATCTTGCCGGAAGGTCGACAAGAGTTCAGTACCGACGTCGTAATGTACGTGTAGATAGAAATGATTAAGGAAAGTTAGTGCAAGATCATCAAACATAACATAATCCCCCCTGGTAACTCTATATACCATTTTTCTGCAGGACCCCTTAGGGTGCGTTGAAATAGCCTCAAACGAATGGAATCGTCATGTAAGGAATTGGAAGAGCACCAAAAGTGGAAGGTGGTGACATGCTCACCAGGATCGACTTCACTAGACTTACCTTTGAACTTGGGAATGTCTGAAAGAATCTTATTAGGGACAGTTGATCATGGTGGGTTATGAGACGCATGATCATTCAACAATCTCGACAAGTCAGGTAAGTTCAAAGTTGCAAGGAAAGGGAGCCTAGGTTGAGCCCGTCGATTCCATGATGCCTGGTAGTTTTGATTCCTGTAAGGTTGATTGCTATAAATTCCATGGCCTTGGCCATAATAACCTCCTTCCATTTTACCCATGTAGGTTTGCATGGAAGCATTATGATGTGGGGTGCCTTGATTATGAGGAACTACAAAGCCATAATTAGAAGAGTAAGTGGGTTTTTGATACCCGTACCCATACGATTGATAGTTTTGTCCATAGTGCGGTCCATACGAATGTCCATGAGAAGCTCCATAAGGTGTTCCATGGGATGTACCATTAGAATGTCCATAGTTAGGGTTATGGGAAGATCCATAAGCTGGAACATGAGATTATCCAGAAATAAGTACATGACTCGCTGACATAACAGGAGGTACTTGACTCTGAGATACCAATGTTTTAGCAGTCACAGAATGAACACGGCTAGCAGCAATATTCCGGCCTAAAGGCCCACATGAACTAAAGGGAGGATGTGACTAAAAACACATTCAAAGGAATGGGGTTTGAGGATGAAGGGACATGTGAAGGAATGTAAGTGGTGTTCCCAATGTTCACTCATCTTGGTTCTGGTATCCACATAGTATTACTAACACTAGGTCTAGGATGAACATGTGAAGTCGCCTCCACCATAGAGATGGAGGGTGCAATGTGACTAGTGCCCCCAAATGTCTCTGCATGGAAAGGGATGGGAGTGCCCCTAGGCATAAGGCTAGGACCAAATTCTGACTCAGCACGATGTGCCAGATTGGGTGCAGGGATATCAGACATGTCATATCTAATGTGACTAGTGCTTACAGGTTCATGGTGAGTCTTGTCGCCCAGAAACCAATACCGGTGACTTGTGAATGAGGCATCATAACCAGATCATGAAGGTTGTTCATGTAAAGAATCATATGTGCTAATAGGTTCTTCTTCCCCAACCTCGTGAGGTGGAGAAGATAGCTCTGGAATCTCATCCTCATTATCTCCCATAGTGTGTGAATCAAAGTGAGAAGTAGTCTGCCTTGACTGTCTAGTTCTCTCTCCCAAAGGAAGAGGAGACGTGGAAGGCAGAAGTCCCATTAAATGATGAGAATGATGAGGTGCCACGCCTGAATCCAAAATGACTCAAAAAAATAAAAATACTCGATCTAATTACACAAACCCTAGGAAAACTAGTGTGCACAGAGCATACACCTATAAAATGTAAAGCCAAATCACAAGCAAACAAGGGTAGGATATGTGAGCTCCCAAATGAAGCAAGTATGTCTTTCCTAGGAGAGGCTTGAGAATCCCATACACAACAAGAGGAGGTTCGTAACCAATTATAGTGGCCCTTAGCCTCAACGCATATAGAGACTGTGTTGTCCGACCCCTACCTGGCCAGGACACCTGGAGAATAACCTCTGCAAATACCCTCTCAATAACCTAGGTAAGGCAACTAAGGTCACCTCAATATAATCAATGCTCAGGCAGATAGTCGCAGGTGGGATTGACCTTATGGGTAGGGTAGCAAAGCTCAAAACTCTCGAAAGAGCCCCCAGATACGAATACAATCCTGGAAATATCTCTGGTGCTACTCAGTTACAACCAGGGGTCATCCCAATCATAATCGCTCACAGTACCTCGTGCTTAACTCCCTTGTAAGAGGAGGATCCTAAGAAACATTAATTATATAAAGGATTTCACACTCTCACCTAGACAGACACCTAATTTTGTTTAGTGGCCTGGAGAATTGACTCACAATGAACTATTCCAAGACCCTAAAACCTAGTCTTGTTGGTGCACCCTAAAAAAGAAAAGATTGTAATTCATTTTCTTATGCGTTGATTTTAATTGGCTTTATTACTCAAATGGTAAATGGTTGCGCAAATAATGATGTTATGACACAACAAGAAGTAAAATGCATACCTAACAATCAATGCAAATGCACTGTGTCAAATGAAAAACAAGGCATGCTACTACGTGGAGTGCAAAATGTTTCCTTCAAATGTATATGCAATCATTCCTATATGAAAATATGACTAATATTCACCAAGAAAACCTAATGCAAATACCATGTTAATGCAAAATGCAAACAATGCATATGAATGCAAAAAAAGAAAAATGTTTTTGTATTTTTTAATTAAATGAGATAAAAGGAAAAGGTATGACTCTACAACCCTCAGACTCTGCAAGAACTCACAAATAGTAGCCAAGCAAAGCACTAATGTAAAAGAGACCTGATGCACTAATCCCAAAACAAAAAATAGAAAATGAAATGACAAGAACATTTTTCAAAAATCAAATCAAAAAGAGTTTGTGATCAGAAATATAGGGGAGATACAGAGTCCAAAAGCATCAAAGAAGACTCAGCAATCACCCAAACTCACCCAACAACACTTAATATTCCAAAAAAAACAAAAAATAAGGGCATACGTGACTGTTCTCAGTAAACCTGCGTACATAGGCGACTATTCCAGGAAAACCCGTGTGTACACACAACTGTGAAAGCAAAACCCACGTACGAGAAGAAAAAGATAGAAAAATAAGGTAAATGGAAAAACTGAGACAAAATTTACTTCTCCAAGATACTACTGGATAGTCATTGCCCCATACCCGACACAGAAATAGAAAAATTAGAACAATAGAAGCATATTGAATGTCGAAAACCCCCAAATAAAAACACCTAGGAACCTCTCTAGTATGGTTGCCAATTCTGTTATGGAGAAAACTTCCTATGGCTTGGGGTGTACCACAGCAGACAGAGAAACCACAGAAATCAATCCCTTCCCAATATGCAAGAGAAATACAACATATAACACTAAAGGATCTCGAAACATACCTTATTCCAGATGGTTGTAGTAGATCCTCGTTGAGCTTTTTCCAATCCCTCTTGCTTTATCAATTTACTCTCAACAACAATAAACAAGGCAAGCATGCTATATGATATAGTGTTAGGCCTACTCTAGCATATATAATCAATGATAAATAAGCAATAAAACACATCCATGGATTCAATATTCATTTAAATGCACATCATTGGACAAGAAAAGATATTTCTATTAAATAAATCAAAGATTACATAAGTGACAACCTCTGTCGGCACGTCCGCGAACCGAAGAAACTGAGTCCTCCACCTGGGCCTCCACCACCTCAATCCTCCATCTCTCAATATCAAGCTCACAAGCAAAGGTAAGCTTTGGAAGAACACAAAGTGCTCCAAGGGACAAAGGGATGTAGACTCAAGCACAAGCAAGCTACGGCAACAATGGACTATAGTTTTCTTACTCTTCAATTCCTCCCCTTCAATGTATCCAAAGGGTTCCTTATATAGTGCTTCAATGGGGTAATGGAAGGTCAAATCCGAGTGATCTTGAGGCATATGGAAGGCCAAGAGACAAGTGACTTAGATTCACATCAAGAAAAACTCCAAAAATATTTGGCCTTTTGCACATATCCCAATGTATGTGGGTTTAAGGGTAATATACACGTATATACGCGAGAAAGGGATTAAAATTTGTGTACAGCAAATAATGGGTGTTTTTAGGGATGATCTTGGAAACATCAAAGGTACAAAAATATTCCATGGGGTCCAGAGAGTCTACAAGGAGACAAGGAAGGCCATAAAAGTGTTATTAACCATGTGTGGTAAAATCAGTTGTAACATCAATGAAATATTTTTTAGTGCTCAAGTTGATCAGCTTGTACCCTTTTGAATCTTCAGAATACCGAACAAATAGGCACTCTTAGCTTTGGGGTTGCAAATCCTTCCTCTTTTCAGTTGGAATTCTAGCCCAAGCCTTTGAGCCAAAAATCTTGAAATGGGTCACAACTAGTTTGTGCCCACTCCAAGCTTCAAAAGGAGTCATACCATCAAGCTGATTATGAGGCACCCTATTCTGGATCTAGAATGCATATTTTATAGCCTCATCCCAAAAATTTCATGGCAAAGTCTTAGCCTCCATCGTGCAGGTTGCCATCTCCTTCAGTGATTTGTTCTTCACCATTTTGTTGTGGTGTGTAATGGATCAAATGTTGCATATTTACAATACTGAATGAACACAGACTTGACATACTCACCACCATTCTCAAATCTGAGGATCTTGATTTTCTTCCCAGAGTGGTTTTCAACCAAGGCTCTAAAGACTTTGAAGAGGTCAAAAACTTCAGCCTTATTCTTTAGGAAGTGAACCCAACAATACATGGAAAAGTCATCTTTGAATTTCAGTGCATATTTGGCTTGACTAATGGACATATGAGGGAATGCACCAGCAATGTCACTGTGGATCAACTCAAGAGGTGCAGAGGTTCTCTCATGACTAGCTTTGTCATACTTGTGCTCTAGGTGTTTTCCTAGGATACAACCTTGACAGATTCCTTATAAAACTTTATCTTTGGTAACCCTATGACCATATCTTTTTCACTCAAATCAGAAATATACTTATAGTTAAGATGTCCAAATATTTCATTCCAAATATTGCTTTTCATTAGCATGAATCAAAAGAGCAGAGGGGTTTGAGTAGGGTAGAAAATGGGAAAACTTGTATACCTTCGAAGTGTGATCAACAACACCTTTTTCTATGACTTTACCATTCAAAATCTCAGTGATTTCAACATCATTAGGGGAGAATATGACCTTCTTTGGAGACCTAGTATGAGTCATCTGATACACTAACAAGAGATTGGAGGAAAGACCTAGAACATACAACACATTATTGAAACTACCATGGTCAGTATCAATCCTACCCTTCCCCAAACTGTCAGTGAGAGAGTCATCTCCCAAAACTATTGGTGGACCTTTCAACATGTCAAGAGAAGAGAATGTCTCTTTTGTCGAAACCATATGTCTAGAAGCTCCAGAGTCTATGATGAAGCTAGGTGAGCTTGGTGTTCCAGCAACCAAGGCATGTACTCTCTCTCTATCTTCTAAATTTGATCCTCCTTCCTTCTTCTTTGAGAAATCAGGAAGGGATATGTTATTCTTCTCCAAAAGTTGGGTCAACATGTCAATTTGCTTCTTCATACAAGAGCTCTCAAGATGATAGCTCTTACTGTAGTATGCACACTTGCTCATTTATCCTTTGCTCTTCTTCTTTTGGGAGTTCTTCTTGAAACCTTGGGGCTCCTCTTGATACTTAGACTTGTCTCTCTTTTGCCCAGGTGGATTTTTAGCCTTTTTCTTACTTTTTGAATCCACCCTTAAATCTCCAGCAACCAAAGCTTGGTCTTTGGAAGGTTTGATGGTGCTCATCATCACCAACTTATCTTGCTCCTGTGTGAGGGATTCCATGAACTCTAAAAGCTTAGGCATATTCTAGGCTAGAGCTGTCAACTGGGTGGCATGGAAGGTCAAAACAAACACTAAATAGTCAATACCAAGCTTAGAGAGTGTGGGAAAGACTAGTTGTTCTTCCTTCTTTTCGATCCCACACTATTTCAACTGCAAGACAAGGGCCTTAAACTTGGAAAAGTAGAGTTGCAATGTTTCAAAGCTATTGGGACTCAAGGAGATCATCTCATTCTTTATTTGATGTCCTCTCATCTCATTTTTATTTCCAAAAGTCTCTTCCAGCTTCTCCCACACTTCATTAGGTGATGTCAATCCATCAAGATGGAAGAGGAGGACTCTTGAAATGATAAGACACAAAATACCATAGGCCTCATCATTCCTGTTGTGCCATTTAATTTTCTCTGCAGCTACATTAGGCTCTACCTCAGTTTCCATATTCACCATGTAGAGACATTTCACTCTCAACAATATCTCCATCTCAGCTTTCCACTCAAATAAATTGAATCGAGTCAAGATGATCTTCTAAGATTGGTCCATAGCTCAGAAACTGTGCCCTCCAATCAGCAGAATGCGCTCCCATTCAATGTTGTCAAACCTGCAATAACAATTTTGAAGGAGAGAAATTTATCTACAAAGGGTCTGATACCATGTGGAAATTGAACCCAACATATAGAACAATTACACTCACAAAATTGCTAATCAAACATGCAAAATTAACACCAAAGGAGACTAAAATTGGAGCATAACACTAATCTATATTAAGTAAGTATAAAATAGAAAACATTATGAAGTAATAGGATATTTTAATATATAATTACATGAGAGAATCGAATGCATAAATATTCCATTCGAAATAGTCAAAAAGCAGGCTTACCAAATCTAGTCAGATTCCTCATAGGTGCATAAAGCAGTTTCCAAATCTAGGTAGATGCTCATGAATTTGCTAAGTCAAGTGGGAAAGCCAAAGAGGGATGGAAAGAAAACCCATACATGCTTTTTATTGGAGAAATAGAAGGAGGATTATGTGGGTAACTATGGGTTGATTATTCTAACACAAAGAAGCAAATAATCATATCGTTTTTTCCATGAAAATACACAAACAATCATAGGGTACGAATCATGGTCGCCAAATAAGAATCTTCCAAATACCACAAAGTCAAATTCTGCTCAGCATTGTTGTCAAATCAACTTAAGCCAATCAAGAGCTTGACACTTCAATTACGACTCAAAATGTCGACAAAAAGTAAACCCTCAAGTAGTTATGAACCAAATCCTAACCCAAAATTAACTTGTTGGTTATTCATTGGCCTATCCTTGTGGGTGGATGAATCAAATATAAATCTCAAATGGAAAATAAAGTTGTCTTTTAAACGATTCCTACTACAAAATTTTAGAGTTGTGCATTTCCAAGTGAAACATTTCTCTAGTAAATATTGTTGGGCTTCATCTCTTCACCGTAAATTCAAATTTATATAAAAAAGACAATAAAAATTAGGAGGATGGATGAATTTATACTATATAGGAAACTATCTCATATTGCAACTATCATTGAACACCAAAAAATCACTATCTATATGCATTGTAAATAACAAAATAGAGAGAACCACTTAATAGAATTGCATCAGAATTACAGCATGTACATAAACCTTCTATGACCTTCAATGTATGAAAGATCTCCTATCCAATAATGGATTCCATAAGTTTTTAAAAAATGGTGGGTCCCTTTTCATAAGAATTACATGTAACAGTCAAGCAAACTAAACTGGGGATGTTTTTACCTAACAAGCACATAGATAATAGGATGTAACTATTTTGACACAATCACAAGAGAGGGAAACATGATTACATGATTAAATAGAAAGAAAGGAGAGAAACCCTATTATTATACACCAATGGAGCTCACATGTACATCCAACAACAATGGTAAAGTGGGAGCGCCTAATACACCTCCTGAAAGGACAAAGGACTATACAAGAGAAAATATTAAGACAACAACACAGGATAAACCAAAGGAGGTAAACCATATACAATGAAGAAATACCATAATACATTTAACATGAGAGGAAGAATACTCATAATTATAAGATATATTGGATCTTAAACAGAACTCGAAGATGAGCGTAAACTACGTTTGAATCAGAAGAAGATCCCACCGCCTTGTCTGTCAAACTAAAGACCCAAATGGAGAACCTGGGGATTTCATCTGTATAATGGCCTAGTCTAAAGACGAGGCTGGACCACCTCGAGTAAATCTAAATACTCCCTGTTGAATCTTTCATAGCATCCAAGTTCAATGGATCCCTGTTGAAGCTTTCCTAGCATCCAAGTTCAATGGATCCCTGTTGAAGCTTTCCTAGCATCCAAGTTCAATGGATCCTTGTTGGAAGAGAGAAACTAATTGATGTGCTTTTTTATGCTTTACAAGAGAAAACATGTGGCAACAAAAATGGAATATTTAAGACAAAAATCATCATATTCTCTCCAAGTTATTCTTAGGGTAACGTCTAATTCACAAACTGTTTTTGACCATTCCAATCAAGGTTTATCTACTTAGTAGTGGGCTCCTGATGTTTGCAGGGTTCTATTGGCACCTAGATCCCTAGGATGACAAAATATGAAAATTCTCTAACATTGTTCATATTGATGTTGATAATCCTAAAATTATGTAACATTGTCAGTGTTGATAATGATGTTGATATTCCTGAAGATTCTTTTTCTGGTACAGAAGCAACTGATAGTGTAATGCAATAAAAACTTGGCATTCCTTGTAATTCCCCTCTGGTACTTCAACAGTCTCTTTTTCCTTCATAAATGAGTTTCACTACCATGTGTTCCTCATCTTATCCTAAACTAGCAAGTTCACTCACCAAATCCTTTATTTTCCTACTCCACTCCAACTCAAGATGCTCCTTAGAATTCCTATTTTCCATCAATGCCTTTATAGTTCTTATTCTACCATACTCTACTCTTGAATCTATATCACCCCATCACACATTTCATGCTTATGGATCTCTATAATCCTCCATATTTAAATGAGATGACAAATAGTTCTATCTGAAAATAAATCAAGCCCAAAAAGCATTTCCAAAACCTCGCCCAGCTATTGAGAAAACTAGGGGAATTTCAATGAAATCAAATCTAAGTTTTCCTTCAATATTAGTTATTTGTTCCTGTTAGCTACATACATGCTTCCACAATTAAAATTATTTTTTTTACCTTATTGTCTTATTGAAAAGAAAAATAAAAAGGAGCAATTGAGGTTTGAGCTCCCCACAGCTACTTGGAAGCCATAATGCACCCTTGCACCATCTCAAGATGTCCATTGGCAGTGCAATCAAGATCCTTGTAGTAGCTTTTGGGTATCACTTTAGATTGAACCTTTGAATCAGTTCAATGGAAAGTTCTATAACAAACCAACTGAGCCTAACTAACAGTGTACATGCTACTATAGCCTAAAATGACACATCTCTTCCTGTGACCACTTTCAGATGTTTTCCTCGCATGTAGACACTTCATGAAAATTCATTGTTAGCCACTGAAAAAAACACCTTTATTGGAGGAGACATATATAGAGTTATGTAACTCTATTTGACCTCCTCTTTATACCATCGGAATGGTAACTGAGTAAGGAAAACTTTCTAGAAGACACAAAACCCTAAAAATACATGGAAGTACCCAAAAAAAATATTATTTGACCCATTCGCGAGTTTTCTTGAGAAAACCTACGACTTTTCCTTAACACTCACGACTCTTCTTTATAAAACCCGTGAATTTCCCCTGAAGTGGCCAAGAAAATATAAAATTGTGATAATTCTCGAATTAGGGGTGCTTTTGGAACTGATCCTGTAATTGTAATTCATCCCTATTCAACCCTAACTCTTCAGAAAAGTATATAAGAGAAGGAGAGGGGTTCATGAAGGGGACTTAAACCTTTGCATCGTTATGCTAGTGGTGGGACTCTTGTTGCTGCCTTTTCACACACCTGGGTCACGTGGCAGAAATCTTCAACCCACTCGGTGTGTCCTTGGGGGCAAGTCTCGAGTCAAGGCTATCACCTTGTTCTTGACTCCTCCGTTTAGGCTCAACTCCTAACGAAGCCAAGGGGGGTAGACCCTATTAAGTTACTAAGGATGATTTCTTAGTGTGGTGATGTTAAACTGAATCAGTTACTTAGGAGTTCGAATATTTTAACTATAAACAATTGAAGATGACAAGATACGAAAATAACACACGAAAGCAGAAAGCTGATAAACAATATATATATGAAGCAAACATGACCAGTGCCTTAATAATGGAGTCAAATCAAAGAGATTAGTGTGCTTGCATGTGTTTGGAGTGAATGTTTTGCGATTGCATCTTGGTATGTTTTAAGTTAAAATTGAAGTATGAGTTGATTAAATTAGGCTAAAGGGGGACTCCATATATACCCGAGAGTACTTGGAGTATGTCCAAAACAAAGCCTTCACAGCTACCTGCAAGGAATATGTGGGATGAAATGGAGTCTCTGGGGCTATCGTTCGTAACGCACCCATTAGGGTGTGACAGAGATCGGCGCCCCGAGGTCACTTTTCAGAAGTTCTCGCTTCCTTTGGGTATTTTGCCACCGTGAAGGTTTGATCAAGGTGTTGGATTTTCACCTGATGGTTTTTCAATTGGGGAAGGTGATTTCTAATTATGCTAGTCACCCAAGTGCTTTTGATACAGCTTTACGGATCGGACGAACCGCAGCCAAGTACAGAGCATACACACTAGAGTCTTGTAAATTTTAATAAGTTTTAAGCTGTGTGTTCTTTTAAAAGAAAAGCCTCCAAGAACCTCTTTCGATCCAAGTGGATCTCAATCGGGGAATAAAGGAGGGGTTAATTTTAAAGTTGCTGATAAAAAAATGATGAAAAAATAAAACAACTACACAATCTGGTTTTCTGATTAATCCTACCACGAATCTCTTTCCCCTTGCGGGTCACTCGGGAAATCGTGGGGTAAGTATTATGATTACTTTGAAATGTAAGATATGGAGTATGGAATTAACAACAAGATTAGGTATACTACCCTGCAAATCAGATCAACTCTAGTGAAAAATAAATAAGCATAAAATGACGAAAATGGCACCGACGCGAATCCCCCCAGGGGGATGGGGAATGGGCTCGAAAGAGCCTATTCACAGAATTATTTTATTATAGTGGTTACAATATCAAAGTAATGATAAATCATAAATTTCTTGTTCCTTATACAGGCTAAAACCAAGATCTTACAGTTATACAAAAATTTTAAGAATTTTGTGACAAAAGGGAGACCCCTGGGGGGATTTGAGTGCTCCCAAAAGCCACTTTGTACAGAAGCTTCCTTTCTTCTCTATTAGACCTGATAAATGACAGAGAGAATGTTAGAATAACAAATTCCTAAAATCACTTTAAGAGTACCTTTGGGTCAGCCTACTTTATCTCAAAAATAATGAAATTAAACTAGCTAAACCGACAAAAAAGGAACCAAGGAAAGCAAGCTTTCCTTGGGATATTGGCTTGCTATTTGTGCAGCCAATTAAAATGCACTGATATTTCAGAATATTAAAATTTATAGCAGCGAAAGGAAATCTAATGCACGTGATCTACAAATTTTCTTTCAAATTCATGCAAAAAGGACGATTTCCCTACAACTAGATCTGGGATGCTTATGATACTTTTTTAAGTGCAAGATATAGGATATGAGCTATGAAATATTAGATCTATGTATATTTTACTTTGATGAGACAGATCCAAATGAAATCACAGCTATGAACTGAAAAGTTAACCGGGTAAAGTGTTGATTTTTTGTAGAAATGAGAAGAAGAGGAAAGAAGGTCGGATCGTTGCTTGAATGGAGCAAGCTAGAAGGAGGCCCTTTCATGGAGTGCTAAGGGATAGAGTCTTGATATTATTGGATAGGAAAGGATTCAATCTATATCCACATCCTCATCTAGTCGGGGACCTGCAACTAAATAACACAAACCTGCACAAACCTCGTGAGATCTGGATATGGATGTATAAAGCAACAAAAATGAGAGATTATGATGAAATAACCTTATTTAAGCATATAACTAAGATTTTTGATCATACATCATATGGATAAATAGGATTAAACAATCAAGCTTTCCTATTTTATACCCTTACTAGATTCAGCCGAATCCTTGAAGCCAGAACACGGAAACAGCACAGGATTTGGCAAGAAGTTGCAGCTACCACATCAGCAGCATAACACTGAGCATCCACACAATCAAAAGCACTACACAGTATAGCCTCCAAAGCTTATTTATTCACAAATAATGATCAAATACAGAGTTACAATGGCAATCCCTTCAGTCCAGCTCTAACTAGCTTGGAAGAGGGAGCCTCAAGCAGGATATATACAATTTGCAGGCCATCTAGACCAGGGTGGGGGCAATTCCTTATGGAATCAAGTGAAATCAACTTATAGAGAGTTCATCAATGCACAACTGAAGCTGGACTGAGCCTACTTGTCAACCAGGGGACTGATATGGCTGACACATCAACCCATACACTGACACATCGGCCCAAAACTCATCCAGATGAGCCAAAACGTGTTGAGGAGAGAGGGAGGGCGAAATTCCTCATAAAGGATGCTCAAGATCAACTCTATATCTAATTTGATCACCTCCTTCAATCAAGGATTTTTCAGATCCAGTCAATCTGCTTCAGATCTGACTGATTTCAATCAAATCGGCTGAGAATCCATTGATTTATGATTTTGGATTTGCTCCATTATT
>LPNX011198673.1:339431-358506 GCA_001517045.1 Pseudotsuga menziesii
CCAAGCCTTTTATAGACACTATCATGCTAGAACATTTATTACGATTCCCTCATGGGGTATGAACATGTGATATAGTACAACAAGCACTTCCCAGAAGTACTTCCAAAGGTCTTTTTGAAGTCCGAACAAGTTATCCCTATCCGGTTCACCGGGCTCACTTGATAAAAACCACTGAGTACAACTTAGGTGGTAACAACTCTCATTCCCCTACCTTTACCCTAGGTTCCATCTTCCTTTGTTGCAAATATTGGAGGATGAGATCCTTGGAGAAGAGAAGCAGGAGAACCATATCAAGTTTTCGTGATGTACCTAGCTTGAGGAGAAGGTAAACTGTAATGTCACACTTAAGGATAGGAAAAGTAATTGAATAAAAGGATTATGTAATATAATTAGATGCATATGACTATATGAAGATCTAATGTCAATGATAGATATAGTCCCAAGGCTGTAACATGGGAGAACACGTTGGAAATACGTAGACCGTATCCATACTTATTCTGGAAATTCAAGAGAAGGTTTCTTGAAGTGGGGGTGTGTGTAACACCCTGTTTTTAACTTGACTTATGAGATTATTATGAATAATCCTTGAGGGAATTCAATGACAAATGACCCAGCTACTTACGATTTTGGTATCTAAAAATTATTGTAGAAACATATTATTGGAGGGAATCCAGTTTCGAATGACCCGAAAAGGAATGAAACAATTAGCTACTGATGAGATATGACCTAAACAAAATCGTATGACTTATGGATTACATGATAAATGAATTAATAATTGGTTAGTTTTTAATGCGATTATATGAATGATACTATTGTGAATGAATGAGAAATTATGTGAAGTTGTCAAAAAGTAGTTAACTTGTATATCTCTGAATGATTGACAAATAAAGTATTGTGTAGCATGTACTCTGATGGTCCGTCAAGTGTGACAGGAAAGGCAGGTACATGAACAGAAAGAGAGCATCAGTATGAAAAGACTCTAAGGGAGTCAACAACTATGGAAGGTGATAGCAAACTTGTTTCTAATTTTATTAAAGTTTGATATGTTTTGATACATTGTCATGCATGGACTCTAAATGAGTCAGTAAACCTCGACAATTGAGGTCAACAAATCATTATGTTATGATTAAAATATTTTTTTATCATATTTGATGCACGGGGTGTTATATGTGCAAGTGATGGGAGATGATTTCCAGTTGACCCACATCAAGTGACAGGGATGAGAAATTATATGTGTAATTCTAGCAATGGGCAGCGCGATGAGATTTGAATAGAGTGAGCAAAACTCTAGCTTAGCAAATGCACGTGCCATGAGGGTAGGTCACAATTCAGTCACTCAAGAGGATTATACTGGTGTCGCATAATAGGGATTCGTCCCTATTCCCCAGGAACCACTTTCTCTTCACAGGGTAGGCGAAGTGAGGTAACATTGGCTCAGTCGTCATAACCAACTCCCCGCCTGTGGGAATTATCGGAAGGGAATTTTCGGAGCATAGAGCCTTGATAATTCTGGCTGCGACGAGAATGCAGTGGTAATAAAAAACCTAAATGAACTAAAGAGAATTAATAAAAAAATGGTCTTAAATAACATAAACATATTCGGTTTGTTAAATAAAATAAAATAATACTAATAAATAAATGAATAAATAATAATAATAATAAAGGAATAAATAAACTAAACTAAACTTAAAACTAAGTAAAAGATAACCTGAGATAACAAAATAAGGTTGAGTGAATAAAATAAACAAATAAAACACTTAAGTAAAGAATGAATTAAACTAAAGTGATCCATGGATGCATTGTTATTAATTAAAGGGTTAATAAAAAGAGGAAGGGAGGCAGAGAGAGGGGAATTTTTCCTCTTCTTGTTTCCATAGTGTGAGCAGATATCGATTTTGTGACTTAGAGGTGACTACAGAAGAGTGTTGTTCAATATAGTGTGAGCGAGCTTGGGTGCCTCCCAGCAGCATTTTGGTGTTGTATTGTTGTTTCTAGCCACATATTATTAGCCCTGTCAAGCTTGGGGGTCCCGGGGAAAGGAGAGTACCCGTCAGGGTATGGTAGGGAGGAAACCAATGAGTTATTAAAGATTAAAAATCTAGTGACTACAACAGCAATGGAGGGAGGAAAAACAACCTTTGACCTCGTCCTCAAACATAAACAACTAGCGATTTGCATGTATGTTAAAATTATTTGAATTCTTTTGTTGTTGTAGAATGAAAAATTTAGTTGTACTACAATTTTTATCATAGTTTTTTATATGATGAATATGCATGCGTGTTAGTGGTTTTGTTTGGACCCTGTGGAGGGTCATTACATAAACTTTGTACTTTTTCCACTTGATAATAAATATGTGATGCTCTTTCCTTTCCAAATCATTGTCTAATTGATTTTAAATATGTGCTTGTGATTATATGATGATGCTTATCATATTAGGGTTTCATGTTTTATTGAATATGATCTCCTTTAATGTAGTCAATTTGGTAACACCCTGGTTTTGACCCCGTTTGCATTAAAATATATATGATGTAAATATTGTCTTTAATCATGGTGTGGAGCTAAAGGAAAAGTCCCCAGTGTCGATTTATTGTTTTATGTTTCATAAATTAAAAATCAATGCCAAAGGTTATCGTGCTAGCCGATGACACAATATATTTTGGACATCTTGTAAATATGCAATTTAATTAAAATACCCATAACCAGCTATGTCAATGCAACATTAGATATATGGGGGCATGATTTCCTAAGGAATAGGGAGGTAAATAATTCAAACCCTTGAGCCAATAATGTTGAGCCAAATGTCAAAGGGAGAACCCATCAAACTCTCAACTACCCATTTTTTCTTTTGTGCCCATCATGTATTCCTTCCAGAAGTGGTTGAGTTAGTTAATGAATGGCGATGAGAAGAGTATGGAAGTAAAATTCGAATTTGAGAAGCCATCAATTTTTCAAAATCATGTTTTGACTTCTTGGGCAAGTAAAAACCCAAAAATTGTTGCCCATTCCAGAATGTATTCACGTCCTCCTCTTCCTCACGTTTTTTGGGAGATCCTAGGGTTTTCATTCACATTTTGGATGTTTCTTCTTTTTCCCCCATGGATGGGAAGTCTCTTTGGAATTCTCAGTAGTTGGGCTCTTTCCTTGACATTTTTGTTGTTGTCTCCTCATTACCCGACTGGGAAAAACCGTTTTTGGTTGCACAACGAATGGTAGAAGAGACCCACTATTTTTGGGTGTTTGTTGAGGCCATTTTTCCCACGTGAAGCCCATAAATGTTTCTGGAAATCGAATTGATATCAGAGGGTTGTTTTACCCATCGTCCATTTTTGTTTTTGGCTTCCAAGACATTTTTCCTCAAACCAGAACTTGTATTTTGTGTGTGTGCATCTTGTGTTTTGGTCTGAACTGGTTTGGAGTGGAATAGGGGAGAATTAGATTGATAAACCTAGTTTAGAAAGGAACCACACACAGAGATGAAGAGTGGCTGGGTATTCTTTCTTGTACACCTTGAAGAGAACTGAAAGGGAAGGCATATTCTGAGGGACTGTGTAGCAGAGAAGGGGATGATTCCTTGTTTTGGGAAAGTAGGNGCTGGTTATTCTTTCTTGTACACCTTGAAGAGAACTGAAAGGGAAGGCATATTCTGAGGGACTGTGTAGCAGAGAAGGGGATGATTCCTTGTTTTGGGAAAGTAGGTGTTTGGAAATCCAAGCTAGATCTTGTGTAGGTGTCCATAGCTCTGTGTTTGAGCTCACTATATTAGCAATTCAACCTTCCACCTCCTTAGCATCCTGATAAACCCAAATGTATTTTTATCTTGGCTGAATTTTGATATGTCCTTAGCTATGTGTGAGCCTATTGTAGTTCCCTTATTCCTTGTGGGAATCATTCTCAACTCGGGGGTGGTAGTGATGCTAGGAGATTGATGAGCATACTAGCATATGGTTCGTTGGAATGTTGCCATGACATAGCGGGTTGTGGGTCAACTTATTTTCAACATAAGTATTTATTTTATATTTAACTCTACAACTATATTTGTTACAATTATTTATATGAACGTGTTGAATACTTGAATAGATGAATTGCTTCTACTGTATAATTGCATTTTTTAATATGCATCTATGTATGCTTTGTTTCAATCCATTTTATTATTATGTTCATGGGGATAGTTTCCCCACTTAAATGGTAGCAGCAGTTTCGTAGTCATGTCCTCTTGAATGGGAGGGGACATGACAAATTTAGTTTGAGGTAGGTTAAACTTGTTTTTTGGGTCTCTTGCAAAAGGAGGAGAAGGAGGAAAAGTGAAGGGAAGCTTGGATCATCTTTCAGTAAACAAGGTATGAACCTATCTGACCTTTGAATCTTTCTTATATTCACTTTCATAACTTCATGCACTTGTTTTTATAACCCTATTATGTTGGTGTCATATTAACCCCCCTCCATAGGAACACTTTCCTCCACAACACATTCCCTCTCAAAAAATTAAGAAAACTGAAAGAAAAAAAACAACAAAATACCCTTCCTTTCCTCCCAAAACCCTAAATAAATATTATGTAAGGACCCACCTTCCCCTCTATTTACCTTGCACTACCCTTATTGAGAATTTGTGAGCATGGAGTTTGTGGAGATGCATTGAAGAGTTGCAATTCAAAGTGAGCTTGGATATTGTTTGGAAACCTTCATGGATTGTTTGCAATGGATTCAGCTTCCAACTCCAGATTGACAGGAAGAAGAGAAAAGATGTGTAACCACAATGATTAAATGATCTCCTATTCATACAATACAACCTCCTACTAAGGCGCAATCAATTTTTGAACAAATACTTTGATATGGATCCCACTTTCCTAGATATTTATCTATCCTCAGAATAGATGGAGTCTCACTTGACAGATTTTTATGATGGGTAGAAGGGTTTAGATGATGATATACTAGTAGCACTATGCATGTAAGAATGATCTGAACTACTACTATTTGTCTAGATGTCCTCGAGGAGTTTAACAAGTCCAAACCAAAGGATGATCACGTATTTCAAGATTAGGGTCCCATTCCCAATAGTGGTGATGAGTTTGATGATTGATCATGTTTAGCATATAAATATGTAGTAGCCTACATATTTTTTGGAATCTAAATACCATTTAGAGTTTCTTTATTTTTGTATTTGTTTCATATAGGTATTGCACTCAGTGGCATATTCAACATTGCATGGTATATACATGAGAAAACTTTGTATATTTCATCTCTAGTGGTTTGGATTTACATTGTTGTACATGAGAATATATATTTTAATTAAAATTTTCATAATTTACACATTTTTTAGTTATCCAATTCATAACAAATTTTTTGATCGATTATGATCGAATTCCAAATCAATTCCAATCTAATTCTTGATCGATTCCAAGTTTGATTTCAAATTTTAAAACAATGGTTTTAACAAGACATGAAAATTATCACCAAGGTGTTATCGTACTAATTTGAGGTAAGGAAATATTTACCACAAGTTGCATATCTTTTGGAATATGTTTGTTGATGCTTCATCCAATGGCTTCCAAAACAATGTCCACTCTTATTACTAAAGAAAATATTCAACATGTGAAGAAACAGTTCTGCCACAATTTGGTAGTCTTCATGACAACATAAATAGCCTAGGAGAGTTCCCTCTCTTGTAAATCATAAATTCACATCAATAAAGTGACAATGAAGTTTTCGTACCATCCCCCTCTAGCATGATCATGACTACAAACATATAAGGAAATACTACACATTGGATCTCTCTTCCACCTTATTGTTCTCAAATCCTACTATTAATTTATCCCTTGCCATTTGAAACATGAACAACATTCTTTGTATTTGTATCTTTTCATTCCTACCAATCAGTATGTTACCTCAGTTGTTAAAACCAAACTCAAAGTGTGAGGCATACATTAACAAACACAAGACCAAACTCAAAGTGTGAGGCATACATTAACAAACATGAGAACTACATTAATGGGACTTGTTCCAGAGAGATGGGAAAAATGCATAACCATGTTTCAAAGAGAACTTGTTGCATAATTAAAGATGGGGACCACTTAGATATGTAGAGATAAGTTGTACAAACATACAAACAACTAACAGCCTATATAATGACCAATATAGATAATCACCAAACAATATTAAAAGGGGACATTAACTGTTAAAATAAATAGCTTGGGTGTAAAATATGAAGTTTTCAAGGTTTTTTAAACATGAAGAACTGCATTTTTCAAGTGTTTTCAAGCATTAATATATAAGAATAGCATGTGCATTAATAGGAGTAGTGACAATATAAGTGGATAATTCAATTATCATTGTAACAATTACACTTTGAATGCTTTACACAAGAAACTTCACCTAGGATTTCTTGGAAAAAAGTTCAATGAGAACATTAATTGTAGAAATGTACTTTTTTGTATTAACTTAATCAATAATTGCACCTTGCAATGTTATGATAGGTATCTTTCCCAACATTTTATCATTCAAAATCTACAATTTCATCATTTCATAGAAGTTGTGATTTCATGTCAACTCTCCTCCAATGGCCTTCATATCTTGTGCCAATGACTCAATGAATCTAGGATTTCATCATTGCAAAGAAGACTAAATCACAAAATCATGGTAGTTCAACATTTATTTCATATGTGATATTACTTCAAAATCTATCAAAACCTCCAATATCCATCCAATGTCCTCAATTACAAGAGACTATAGTTGTATCCTTTGTCATAATAAATGTCACTTTCTTTTCATAAGACTTGAGATCATTTCTACCCTCCACCAGTCTTATAAATCTTTATAGCATACCCACCTTTCCAAAATATCCAACCCTCCTTTCTTGTCTCATTCCTCCACAATATCCACCTTCGTAGTATGGCTCCTTGTCTCCTTCCTCCATGGGATCCATACCATGGGAGTGTTGGACTCAAGAAGGGAAATATATGCTTTCTTGGCTCTATGGTCATCATAGAAGATTGACTCCAATAAAATACAACCCCTCATAGTATGTGTATCATCTTATCCTTCCTTCACAACATCTATACATTGAGACTCTCGACCTCAGGGAGGTAACAATACACATTCTTGGGTCTTTGTTCATTAAAGAAGGTTGTCTCTGCAAACCACTTCAGGTGCAAGCAATGTTGGTTCTTTGAGGCCTATTTGCTACTTTAGTCTGTTAGAATATCTATTCTTTCAAGTATTCCTTGAATGTCCCTAACCATATTTTTCTTTACAAGCAAGAATTAATTATAGAGAGGATACCAAACAACTTGTTATCAACCGATCCAGTAAATTGAACTCGTGAGCAAAAGTTAACAAAGTGGGTGCAAGAAATAATTGCAAAATAGTTGAGCATATGTCTACTGAGCTGATGTAAGTGGTGATTCCATGCCTTAAGGACTTCCCTCGACCTTCCAATGGCTCTCCCTTTCAATTGAGTGCATGATCCTCACCCAGAGGGAGAGTAAAATTGATAAAATGCAAAGTTTCAGTCATATCTTCTTTCCTAGATGTATGGGATATCTTTACCATTTTTTCCTTATTGTATGGACTTTCATTACAAGGGACAGATCCATTCAAAATTGATGAATGTGGGTTAGTTTAAACTCCCTTCTTGGACAAACACTTATGACATAAAATAGCGTTGCGCTGCTTGACGATCGGATCTTTCTCATTCTTGACAGGATTCATACTCTCATTTGTAGGGAAGGGATGTTTGAGACAACTATATCCAAGCATGAAGAGTTGATCTTAGGACCTTATGAAAACCCCCAAAACAAAAGCAATTAAGCTTAAATAAAAACAAGAAGTTGTGCATTTTTTTGTTCATAAGAAATTTGACACATTTGTCAAACCCATGGTGTGCATTGTACTAGAAGCCACGGTATGGACTAGATAAAGAAATCGAACGGTCCTGATATATGCTGAAGTGAATCAACAATCTAGGCCCATCAAGTGGAATTGTGCCAATGATTAAGGAAAATCGAGCATTCACCCTTCTAGTTTGGTTATCCCAACCAATATGTAGCATCTTACTTTCGAAGGATTGACCTTTCAGACCTCTATTTTGAGGCAAGATAATTTTGATTTCTATAGCCATCTATTTTATCAGGATAAGCAATAGCAGTTCCAATTCATAATTCTTTCAAACCTCTGTTATTGATACAAGCCAGCATCTCTCCATGTTACTCTCAAGAAGAGAAACAAAAGAGAACTGAGTGATTTGGAATTAGGCACCACATACTCAACCAAAACAATAATGCACTACCAAAGAAAATATGTTTCCATGCCATTCACTTTGTGATATTATTTAATTCTAACTTTATCGACACTAACCTTGACTCCCGTTGTTGTATTGAGAGAGATTTATTTTCTAGGTTATTCTCTTCTGGCCCTAGAATCATACATGTGACCAGAGATACTTCATATTCACTTAAATCAGTTGGAGAAATAACATTCCATTCCATTCGTAATATTTACTGGTGAACCAAATACATAGATAATATATAGGAATATATCATAGCTTCCATGGATAATAATAGTATGGACCATATTGAATAATGATGGCACATGTAGATGTTTTGTTGGAGGGGTCAGTGACAAAGGGTGGGATGAATTGGATGATGTGAGATTGGTGGTGTGTTTCATGCCACCCGTAGCTTTTTTAGAGGATTGGAAGGTCCACCTCTAGTTAACATATATGTATCTGAGGCTAAACCCTAAGAATATGTTGGATTCAAACCCACTTAGGATTATTTTTTGATGAAATTTCCTTCCATGTTCGAAATCATTCAAGCTAGCACATGCTTAGAAAACACTATCAAAAGTGTATTGATTTAGGGAAATTATGGATCATTCAAGCTAGCACATGCTTAGAAAACACTATCAAAAGTGAATTGATTTAGGGAAATGATGGATTCTCAGATCCAACATTACAAAATAAATGCCATGTTAGTTTGTATCAAGGATGTGTAACTTTGTCCATGATATCCTATGTTATGATCAAATTTGATCATGACACCATATTTCGATTGATAACTTCCATCGATAGTTGGTGGGCATCAACCAAACTATTGTACTTAGCAAACTAGATAACTAGTTTCATGTCTAAGGAAGTGTTTTCCTTGAACCTGGAATAATAAAAATAGGAGCAAGGACTAGCTTGGCCTCTAGTAGATATATCTAGTCAAGGCATGCATGAAAAACAATGTTATTGATACAAGAGTCTAGGGTAAGTGCAATTTTCAATTGGTCTTGCTTACACATTGTGCTGCCCATGTCCATTACACAGGGATTGCTATGGCTATTGAAACATTTTATCTCTGGTATTGAGAAATTTTCTTAAGGTTGAAGAACCAATGAGGTCCTCATATTATTCTAGTGAGATAATTCTTGCACCATGGCCAAGGATAATTCCATAGGTAACGGTGTTTGTGTGGCCAATGAGATGGGATGTTTTCTTTCTTAATTGTAGGTCCGATGGATTCCAACTCAAACCCATGCTTGCATTCACCCTCTGGCACTCTAAAGAAATTGGTTAGATGTATATGTATATGATCATATATAGTACTTTAGTATATAAGTTAGTACATACATCATGGAATAGAGTCAACTTATAACTTTACTTCACATATACTTTTAGTGTGAGCCACTAATTAAGTGGAATATTAACAACTACCTTTTAATGTACTAACGTATAAGTTTATTTTTTGAAAACTAATGAAGTGTCATTTATGTAGTTTTATTTAGTTTTGTTTCCACTAAAATTCAGTTATTGGCTATGCGCATTATGTAAAATTAAGAATTATTTCATTAACATATTTTCTTGATGTATTTTTAGCCCCATTGACCGAATTTGGTCATTTGTTGATACAAATATATTTTCTCTCTTTCTAAACAAGAGGTAGGCCTTAAGTGGTGATAAGGATTTGAAAACTCTCCACATTGAAGGTGAAACAAATGAAATGTAATTGGATTATTTCATTGTGGAATGTAAAGCAATGTTCATTATTTTAGATCAAGGTGGATTGGTTGTATTGTTTATTGTTATGTTTTTCACCAATGTGTTTCAAATTTTGCAAAATTTATATGTTTTGAGAAAAGGGACCGGTAATCACAGTTAAATAGATGTAAACTCTAGATTGCATTACACTGACCAATTATATTCTACTCTTATAATCCATTCATGTGAACCAAACATAACATTGTGAAAAATTAACATACGTGGAAATCTCTGCAGATATGATCGATTTCTAAAGCAAAATTGATATGATGCTCTGCAATGGCCTCTTCCATAACTGCAATACAAGCTCGAGTATCCGGCTCAAAAATTGGTACAAAAAAGGATCCCTGAACATTATGATCTTGTGCTTAAGTTAACCTTAAAAACTCACTTGTGCTATAAAGTTGAAGATGTGGACTCCCCTCTGGAATTCCTCTCAAAAAAACCTTACGAGGAAGCCCTAGAAAAGCTATCAAAGACTCTTGTATGGAAAAAACATAACACATCGATACTCGATGATAGCCAATGAGACTCGAACTTATATCATTTATCACATAGGGTTTCTCATAGATCATGAGAATCAATCCATTATTGTGCCTCACTGGTATCCAAACTTGTACCAAAACATTGTCGCATTGTTGCGTGTGTTTTATGGGGTGTTTATTGTATGTTCTCTACCTTTATTATATCAACAACATTCAATTATTATTGGATCAACCCACTTTCCTTGGAGCCTCTTTCATCATCCCTTAGCCAGGGCTCAACCCTGTTACGGAGAAAAGTCATGACACTATGTATGTTTTGTATGTTTTTAATATGGTGTTATATATTACATGTTGTAACTTTTTATATATTATAAGTTCTTAATACATATTTTAATTATGATAAAACAAAATGGATATGGGGATATTGTTTTGATGTATTTTGGCGAATTATTTATCCCCAAAAATTAAGAAGGAACCTGAAGTGAATAGTAAAAGGAATTGGAAAATGCATTTTGATGAAGCTCAATCAAGACCATGTGTATATACAGGTTTTTTTTTTTTTACTTTTCCCTTAGGTGATACCACAAGTTATGCTTTCAAATTATAGTTTGAGACCATGAACAATGTGGTAGAGTATGGAGGTCAGTTGTTGGGTCTCGAGTTGGAAAAATACATGGTAATTTAAGTCCTTTAAGTTATTGTATGGTCAGGATTGAGTTAGTCATGTGAATTGAGTCTATAATTTTGAATGCACATGTTTACAACAATATTGCAGCTACAGAAGACATTTGATATCAGCGAACACATCAATTAATTTGTAGCCATAGGGACCTCACTAGATGTCTTCAAAGAATAAAATGTTGTCGAGTGACACAAGGTCGGGTTTCTCATGAATCCATCTATAGTGTTACAATTTAATAAATTTTAACACTACAGATTGATACAAAGACCCCTTGAATCTAAGTGGTATTTGTATCCATCTACAATGTTAAAATTTAGTAAATTGTACAAACTCATTGTCAAAATTGTAATGTTCCATTATCAATGTGACACAACTAAAAATGACTAACATAAACGACTAATTCATATTCTCAGTTGTTGTTAGTTATCATATTTGTATTTCAATGACTAAATTAGTCATTTATGTTAGTCATTTTTATTTTAGTCACTTGTTATCTAGTCGTATATTTTATATTGTGACTAAATTAATCATTTATCTTAGTTTTTCTTAGTTATCTCACTTACAATTGCTCAATTTTAGTCATTTATCCCTTGAAAAAAATATGGTGACTAACGTTTTTAGTCACCTAGTCATTAATTCCTCATTTTTTACAAGTTAAAATTGGACACGCAACCAGTGAAAGAATACCGAACCATAAATCATTGTGGGCCCCTCACCGCCTCCATGGTGAGACATGGCCTCTACCCACCTCAACATCCATGGATCCTATGGCTCTAACTTGTTTAGTGGTACCTGAAGGCGTAGCAGAGGGACCCTCTCCAAGAATAAATACACTACTATGGAACCGTAGATGAACTACTTGAGTTCCCCTCGATGACACTTTGTGATTTTGTCTTTGAGGCTCATTAAAGCCCCTCACTCCAATTGAACATGGTTGGATCCATACACTCCAAAGCATACAACATGTGATCCCTAGTCATCTGATGGGTAGCCATATTTCCCTCCAATTTCTCAATGGTGAATGAAACTATCCTCAAAGGCCTATCCATGATATTTTTGATGGTAATTTTGTCGCCTTGATACCTTATCCCAATCATGCAGTGTTTGTCAATAAGGTCATCAATATTCATCTCTCCCCCTCGTGGACCAGAGAGTGACACTAGACTCCCTCTCCTAGAAATTATGTTCAAGAATTAGATATCCTCAACATATATGGCCATGATGTGAGTACCCACTTGGAATTATTGTTGCTCAGGGTCCCAAATCTTGATCAGGTGATCCAACAAGCGAACATGGGCTCTCATGCCCAAAGCTGTGAAGTATTTGAGGAGTCCACACTCCCTCAAATCCATCACCGTGTTAGGATTGTTTGTCACTTGGGAATCATCCAACTCATGTTCACACTCCTTCCAAATTCCCATGATTTGTTTCAAAGACATGTGGGACATCCACAAAACATGCATCTAGAACCTTTCAAGGAAGAAAATTTCAACTTTATGCTTAAAACCATCATTTTGGGAGTTTTGAGGTCATTGGCTCTCTTTTATTGAGAAAATAGAGAAATGATGCATCTCCCCTTTGAGGACAAAGCAGTTCCGATTCTCTTCCCCTTTCGGGGAGTGTTTCGATGCCCCTCCCAAAAGTCAGAAGAATGTTGCCTAGGGAATGCTCTTTCCCTTTACAAAACTATCCCAAAAACCTAAAAAGGCATGATGAAATGAAAAAAAATTAAAATCAAAATGAAGGGAAGAATGAGAACTCATACCTAGACTGGACGGTTTGTCAAATGGATGTCTATAACTCTCGGAATCTTTGTGTCAAGATTGCCTCTCCAAACATTATTTTTCACTAAAACTCTTATGGTAAAAAACAATGATAAATATTTTTTACTATTCCCATTTGTATACTATTTTGGTTTTTAAAATAGTTAAATATTATTTATTTTTACCATGTTTTCTATAGTTATAAATGTGAAAATGGTCTAATAGTCTTTTTTGAGTATTTCAAGACCTGAATGAGCATTTTTTGGCTACGACGAAATCTCTTTGTCACTTTTTTATGCTCTGTTTCAAATTGAAAAAGGTTTCAAGTGCCTTTCATACCCTAGTAGTCCTCATTAAAAACATATAGAAAATGTATAAAGTACACTTTTATCATTTTTTCATAATCATAAAACAAATTACAAAAAAGGAGCCCACTTGGAGTCATATTATCTCTTTTAGACTCCCTAAATAAGAAAATATTGCCAAGCGAACTTGATTCTTTCATGCTAGTCAAAGTATTTGAAAGGTCGTCTATCTGGTGATAATTTATCCCTTTTCAGACCATTTAGACTCATTTACAAAAAATGTATACTCCAGTTCACCGTGACTAGAAGAGTTCTCCTAAGTATCATTTTATACTTTTCTGGGCATTGGGGACTAAATTTACGAAAAAAATCCACTTTGGAATCTTCTTAGTCATTGCAGACTCTCTAAACATGAAACAACGATCGAGTTTACCTTCTTTGGACTTGTAAAATCAAGTGATGAAGGCCCTTTTATGGGAATGAACCCAACATTTTTCAGGTTCATAAAGCATATGAGGTTGGACTCATCTTATGATGAGCTACATCGAGTGTTTGTTCCATTTTCAAGCTCGTTAAAAAGCAAAGAGGTACTCATCCATCGTGATAGGGAAATTAAGGGAATGGGAAAACATTTTTCATTTGTACTAATGGTAGCTTATGGTCACCCTTGAACATGGAACCTATCTGCATTTCATACAAACAGTTGGGTATTCATCTTGTCATCAATTCGACCCACTTTAATGATTCATTTCACTCCTTTAAGTCAATTCAAAGAATGCATCGCCGTGCCCTTGGATTATGTCTATCCTGTGCCTCGATTGAGTAAGTCACTAATCATGCCATTCAATGTTTAAAGGGACTCTTTACCATAGCTTACCTTGTAGTTAACTTACCTTACTTCAAGTCGATCATATATGAGTTAGTCCTTTGGTTGATATGTAATCAAAATCACTTGAAAAGAACTTTTGTTCCAAGTTTCGTGTCAATGATGAGGGAAACATCATGGCCCTCATTCGACGAGTCTATTCCCATCGACATTAGCACATCATCTACGAATAAGTCTTAGAAACTAGTAAAGTACCTTGAATCCTGCATGCATCAATGGAAGGTTTCCTCACTTTCGATAATAGGCTTCCATCATTAGCTTTTGATTTAAATATTTAACCGATTGCTCGAATGCAACTCATTTATTCCTGATCGAAGGAGTGTATAAGACTACCTTGCAATTCATTGACATTAATGTGATTTCTCTCGCACTTGTTAACCATATACTTGAATAACTGATAATCAAGTGGTTTCCACCATCTTCGATATCATGACATATATTCACGTGGATAGAATTGTACTATTTGGGATTGGAATGAAGACCCTCAGTGCTTAGGTATTCACTTGAATATGTTCCTATCCTCAAGTTGTGATGGAGTATTTTTTGAGTCGTTGCATGGATCCATAATTTATGTATGGTGGATATGCTCAAGGTTGAGTTTGAATGACATAGATCTATAGTGTATATCCAGTAGTTATGTCCTGATATAACTCTTGTGTATCATTGATCTATAGTGTATTATTGGTAGCCATGACTTAGCCATTATACATGGATCTGCAGTGTATTGGTCAACAACCATGTTTTGGGTTGGATGGAATATAAATCAAAGTGTCTGGTACTATAAAGTCTCCACTTTCCACCCTTTTACCTATGATTCCAAATCATATCCAAAAAATTATTTCACATATCACATCCCTATAGCTTTGTACTTTTGGGGGCATTATGTTACACCTAAAAACTGTCACTTTTTCCAATCCCCTGAAGTCCATTGGCTAAAACATATTTTGGAGTTTTTCCCCATTCTAGGAGCTTTGATGCACTTTGTCCTTTGACATCGAGCGTCATCCTTTCCTGATGCCTTTTTCCAAATGAGAAGAAGTGTCAGTGATAATTATTTCTTTTCTACAAGAAGTGTTGTCCCTCCCTGATGCCCGATGCCAATATGCAAAGAGCGTCAACACTCTCAAAAATGGAAAAAAGAAGGGATTTCGAGAACCTTCTAGATGAAATTCTTCATGGAGGCTTATCCCAACTAATTGGATTAGGTGGCACTCATACCCCTACACTCTAGGGATGATCCCTTACCTTCCTCCCAAATGATCTCAACCTATTTGGCCCTTTTTTTCCTATATAAGAAACATCTACCCCATGAGTGAGGGAGGACCAAGAAAATCACCTTTCTGCTGGCGGAATCATTCTGAGTGTGAGAGAGAAAAGAGTATGGTCTTGTGAGTGAGTTTGTAGAGCTTTTGATTTTGAGTCAAAATAATTGTGAGGACAAAGCTTCAACATCAAATATTTGGTTGTAGTTTTCTTCTCTATTTTTGTTAATACAAATATGTTTCCCTTTCCCATGAATAATGTGTGCTTGATCTAAGTTATTCATTGTTTTTCTCCTTGGTCATTATCAAAGATTGTTGATTTATCTTGTTTCTTTCACTTTTGTATCTTGTTTATTTACATTATTTTGCATGTACAGTTGATCGTAAGAGAATTCATAAGAGAAGGATCATTTCCATTGTGTGTTAAGAAATCTTTGAATTCAAGTGATTTGACAATCTAGGGAGAGGTTGCATTGTTGCATGTGTTTTGTTCTAGATCTGGCCCATGTAGACTAGGGTAACAATATTTGTCTGCATTGATTAAGAATTTCTGGTAATAAAGAGTTTCAAATTTATCACCAAAATATCACATATTATCATCCTCAGGAAAATGGAATAGTCAAAGTGTTTAACAAGATCCTATAGCATGATGATTGATGAAGATACGTAATGTAAATCTAGATGACTAGGACCTGCAGATTCCCATAGTATTATGAGAATATATAAAAACATGTAATATGTTGGTAGGACAGATACCATTCTGACTAATTTATGCCTAGGAGGTAGCTATTCCCATGGATTTCACTGTGCCAACTCTGCGCATTACTACGCTAACAGAGCTCATGGATTATGGCACGATAGAGAAAATATGTCAAAGCTAGTGGAACTGGACGAAGATCGCTTCATCACAAATTTCATCAGTAGGTTCAGAAAGCGCGTCAAAAGGCATTGAATGATAGACATATTAAAAAGAATATATTCTAGATAGGAGGTCTAGTTTTTCTCTATGACAATGAGTTTTTTAAGCACCCAAGCAAGTTTCAGGTGCACTGGTTGGGTTTGTGTGTGATAAAACTTGTGACATACGCAAGTGTTGTTCAGATGGAAATTTGGAAGTGGAAATCATATAAGGGTTTGTCCACCAAATCCTGTTGAAACTATATATGGACAGTCATCCTTCCACACATTAGTCTGAGTGAGAAATACATGGAAAAAAATAGCAAGATCGTACAAAATTGAGATGAATAAGAAAATGTTGCAGAAGGAAATAGGGAATCTTGAGATCAAGAAAAAGGTGCATGGGAAGGAGAATTGAATGTGCACAAAGAGAGTCAACATAAAGAATTATGCAAATGACAAGAAAAGCATTAAAGAGCAAACATGATGACAAGATGGTGGAAACACAACATCATAAATGAAAAGAGACAATGATATTTTGACAAGCTATAAAATATACTCCACGACCCACCAAAAAATAAGAAAATTAATGAAGGAACCATACAAGATTGGATGTCAATAAGATCGGGATGGACCTTTAGATCGAAGAGGAACGAAAAAACTTGTAATAGACTATAAAAATAGACAATGGGTGATGATAAAGGGTCATAGTTTTATGAACATCCATAGAGAACAAAGAGTCGAGTGAGTTGCAGAGAAAGTTGAGTGAGTTAGAGGCAAAGCCCAGTAAGTCGCAAATAGAGCCAAGTTGTAGTAGAGAGCCATGGTGCCACCAAATATAGGAGAATCTACATCATAGACAAACAAATAATGAGCACTTTTTCAACAACGGAATGAATGGTTGCAATAGATGAGAATAAGCAATTGCACCGTGATATAAATAAATTAAGAGATGAACAACACTCTTGCATAAAAGCATGTGCCTTTATAGGAGGAAGTATTCAAGGTGATAGGAGAATTTCAACTACACAAGGAATAGTAAATCAAGCAATTCAATACAATACAAACAAACTGAAGACTCTCATTATTATGCAAGTAGTAGAGAAGATTTTTTCCTAAAAATCACAGGAAAAGGAGAAGGTTGTAATTGCGAAGGAAACTTTTCAAAAGTTCGTTGTCACGTGGAAATAAGTGCTACACAAATACTGAGTGGATTAGGACGAGAAATAGGTGAGTGTTGGGGGGGTCATAGGACAAGTTTTGGAAAATTTGCAACACACGCAAAAGAAGGAAAGACAATTGGCATACTTTCGCATGTAAGGATCAGCACACGCAAAAAAAGGAATATTGTTAAAATTCGTTAAGACTTTTTTGTCCATTTTTTACAAGCTAAGTCCCATTGTGATTATATAAATGTGTAATGGTTTTGGGATAGAGGGGATGTTTTCGGAGTGTTGCAGCTGCAACAGTTTTCCTAAATTTCTAAAAAAATTTGGACCCTCCTTTGCTTTGGATTAGTTCAGTCCTTTTCTTGTTTTCATCCTTTTGAATTCAACTTATGGATTTCGAAATGCCTGCATGAAATTTGAGCGCTTTCACTTAGCTAGTTTCTAAATGTTTTCATGTTTTCATTTTAAATTGAGCTTCTACTTATTTTCATTGCAAAGATCTTCTTGGATCGGGAGGTTTCTTCTTTGGCCGATCCGCCGTTGCGAGTCCTTTTCAACTCATCTCTATCTTTTCTGCCCCGCCGTTGCGGGTGGTTTCCGAAACTTCATTTTCGTTCTTTGCTCCGCCGTTGCGGGTGGCTTTCGAAGCCTGATCTTTGTTTCTCGCCCCGCCATTGCGGCTAGCTGCAGGAACCCGGTTTTTTGTCCACCCCGCCGTTGCGGGCCTGCCTCCATTCTTAGTTGCCATATAACAGTTGCGGGCGCGTTCTTAATATCGCGTCGGAGGGAGACAAACTCTGCCCTTGCCGCCGTTGCGGTCCAATGAAAGATCGGCACCATGGAGAATGTTGGCTTCCATGATGCACCCGCCGTTGCGGGGGTCTCCAAACTCCTGATCGCCCGACAAACGAATCCGTTGCCGCCCGACCTCGTTTTAAAGCGTATGCCCTTTGTTTGGTGATGCGGGTGGTGGAGTGAAGAGGGTGTCCCGCCGTTGCGGGCATAGATAAGTTAAGTCGCCCGTCGAGACTTTCCCATCCGGCCCGACTGATCTGACTCGTCGCACGTGCTAGTTTTTTTATATATACGGGGCGCGTGGTTGTTTTTTTTATTTTTTTATCGCATCCGAGCTGTCGCATTGTCGAGCTAGCGAGTTGTGTGGAGCTTCGTACCGGTACCCACGTCCAGCTGTTGGTCAAGGACTCCATCGCTGTCACCTATTCATTCGTGCAATCCTGCCAGGTAGGAGCTTAAGCCCTTCTTTTCAAAGTTTTGGTTGGGTTACTTAGGGTGAAAATAATGAAGAATTTACGGCCTGTTGTTTTCGTTGTTCGTAAACGGGGTTCTTCTTTACCTGCGGCTAGGGTTGGTAGTTCCGTTCTCCCCAGCAGTTGCGCCCGCGTGTTATCTTATTGGGGGGGAATAGTTTTTTGGCCGTTGGAGGGATTGGGTTTTTTCCCTTTTATAAAGCCGTGTTTTCATCTACCTCCGCGTTTTGGTTCATCCATAGAGATTGGGGAAGACAAGGTGCAGGCGGCCGTTATGCTGCCTGCACCTGGTTATTTCTTGTTGTGGTGTGGACTTTGAAGCGTTTGGGGGGGGGGGGGGGTT
>LPNX011198712.1:6224-18681 GCA_001517045.1 Pseudotsuga menziesii
AAGCTCTGTTAGCCAAACGATGTCTTTCGGGATGCTTCAGGTGGTCGAAATATAGTTAAAGTGGCCCCTAGAGTAAAGATGTTGCCCTAGGCCTGAAAATGAGCCCAACCACGCCAAAAACGGACTCCAGATGACACATTTTTTACATTTTGAATTTTTCCATTTAAACCATTAAAAAATGACTTAAAAAACAGGAAAAAAAAATTATTTTTCTCGGAATCAAACAAAACTCTAGGGGGGCCTAGTACATGTTCATATGACTCAATCCAAATTCCTAACATGTTGAAAAACACTAACACGAAGGCTGTAATAACCTCCTAAGGCCAAAACACCAAGACGACTACCCTAGCTTTGGATGTGTGAGTGAGAAACTCAGAAATTATTAGTCGTTTGTTCAACAACCAATAATAACCAAGGGAAAAAACACTCTGGGCTAGTTGGCTTGATGCTCAAGTCCGAGAAGCTGAGCCTTTTATAAAAAGTTAAATGCTAGGACATTTTTTACAATTTCCCTAAGGGGTATGAACATGTATTTACAAAAAATAAAAAAAAGCTAGCAAAAACTGGCTAACTCTGGAGCACACTGAACTTCTAAACTTTGGAGATGAGCATTCATCATGCTCAATAGCTAGCGGCTCAATAGGGAGTTCAACTATTGTACAAAATAGTTGGTAACACTCTCTACAAAAGAAACATTTCTGAAACACCCAAATGTGTTTCCAGCACCTAGCGGTGGAGTTTCCAGGGATATAGGTCCTCATTTTAAGTAATGTATATATTTGTCCTATTGATGCACAATCAGATGTGAAGGCCTTTCTTTTAGTTTTCATGGAACTATTCTTGTTTGTACCCTTGTCTTATATTTGTTGTTAATAAAAGTAGCAAATTTCCAAAAGGAAAGAAAAAAATGTAATTCCCTATGTTGGGGACCCCATTGTTTCGTAAAATTTAGGGGATTTGTTTCCATGTACTCCTGCCCGAGAAACTTGGTGAAACATTGCAGAAAATAAATTGGCTGAGATAATTTAAGAAACCATTCCAGGAGATTCTCCATATACTACCCAGGTTCACTCACCATATAAAAACCTTGGGTTGTCACACTAATATGTCACCCTAGATTTAAAATCTCATATAAAACAATTAGAAAACTGGATGGTAAGAAGAGAACTATAAACAAAATAACCAAGAATGTACATAGGGAGTGATGCAGCTTATACAACTTACAAAGAAAAAAAACTCATTTTCATCAAATAATGACAAAATGCAATTTTTAGACGCAAGCCATAATTTGTCAGAGCCATACTTGACTAATGAGTCACTTGGGAGCAGATACAATGGTCATACACTCTCGGACCTGCGTCTGTACTTCTACAGGAAGCTCCTATGAGAGCTAATCCTCTTGTCTAATGAGGGATTCCCTGATACTATGAAGAGTAAGCTATCCAATTGCTCACCTTCCTCGTTTCTACAGATATATGCAAATGAATTCGATCGATACCATCATATATCTTCAAATTGTATGAACCGAATTGATGTTAGGTTGGTTAAAAATGTTTACATATTATAGACCTAGATGCAGCAGCAGATGTTGTTGTTGCAGTAATGGAAAAGGATGGAGAGGGGTGGAGTATGGGGGTAAAGTATGGGAACTTAATTATAGGCCTTGGGAAACTCATGGTCCTGAAATGCGTAGCAGTCCTTTCTGTGGAGTGAAAGGAAGGAATGTGAAAACTTCTTGTTGGCATTCGGTGGTGTAATAGCGACGCAAATTCCATGAAAGTAAACGAGAAGGAAGACTGGAGCTTATTTTCTCAGATCAACATTCTCGACAAATGCAGTGTAGCCACTTTGGATCAATGAATTTTCCTTGTATCAAACTTGAAGAAGGTGGAGGAGTTTGGAAGAATGTAAGAAATACCCCACGATACAAAAAATGTTTAAGAATTCACATCCTAGATCACCTTCTCCAACAACAAATACATTTGCTTCCTCCAATGCCTTTTGCATATATATTCCAAAAATAGAAATTTGAGCATCGTATCCCAATGCTTGATACGCCCTAGTATATACTACACAAAGCACATTCTGAGATCCCAGTGTTGGATGAATTCTTATATTGTGGGATGAATTGGAAAGCATTCTTCATCATTCTGAGATCAAAGAAATAAGGGCTATTATTCTTCTTCTCACAGTCACCCACATGTCTGTTTTAACCAGTGCCTTGCACATCATTTCCAGATCTCACAGGGCTGCTAATCCATGGAGTATTTCCAGGTTTGATGCATCTTGCAAATCAGAAATTATTTACTTCATACTGTTGATCTAAATCTGATTGTTTATCACTATTTATTGAGAAGAAATTAAAAATAAGAATGCAGTAGACTTCTCTTGTGTTACAGATGTTGTTGGTATCATTTATGTGACCAAATCAGATTGGCATGCTTATTTTAAATACATAAATATCTCAAAATGAAAACATAGTAATACTATCCACAAGCACAGGGGGATAATAGGTTAAATGTTTGATGAAATATCAAGTTCATACTCAACCAACAGTGCATTCCCAAACTAATAGTCACACATCTTAAGCTGTAGCACAATGACAGTGAAGTGTTTGACAAAATACCACACCCACAGTAAGCTAAATCTTTGCTAAAACCAAAGACTGGAGGTAAGGGCAAGGCGGAGGCAATAAAGAAACCACCAAAGGCCGTAAAGAACAGAGTCCGGAAGGACCAGTTGGTCTTGGGTGTTGATGTCTCATTGGAAGAAGCGGAGGATCTCTCTCTGGTAGCGGTGGTAGGGCGGGCCCGTGGAAAAAGATTCGGCCCCAGTTATCTTTGAAGATGGGCTGCGAAGCACTGGGAGGGCTTGGTGAAACAGCCTCCTGGGATTCAGGTACTTACCAAGGGTTGGTTTGCCTTCACTCTTCAGAATAAATGGGAGGTGGAGGTCGTCACATCTCATCCATGGGTGATGAGCGGAGTTCCAGTACTGCTTAAGAGCTGGACACCTTTTTTCGACTCTAAGACTAAAAAGGTGGACAAAGAACTCATGTGGGTGCAACCTTCGGGTTTTCCTATGAATCTTTGGAACGAGACCCGTTTTGCTGCCATTGGGAATTTCCTGGGGGAATATGTTTGTTCTGATAGAACTTTTCAAGAGTCTAGTTTCTATACGGTTGCAAAAATTATGGTTAAGATTGATCTCAAGTTGGGTCTATCCTCTGAAATCTCAGTCAAAACAAAGGATGGAGACTTTACTCAGGTCCTGGATTATGATGGAGTTCCCTTTCGATGCCACCGCTGCCATGCTTATGGCCACTTGGTAGCTAGTTGTCCATACCCTTATAGGGGAGGTGTTAAAAGGATTGATGAAGTTTCTAATGATGAGAAGGGGAAGGGAGAAGAGGAGGTGCGGACTGCAGACGGAGGTGTAGAGGGTGGGATCGCATCGGCTCAGGAGGTGTTTTCGGGTCTTAATATGCAGGCTGAATGTGGTAAGGCATTTTTAGGATGCTTAAAGGCTCTAGGCCCTATAGTAGATGGATTACAAACTCCCAAAGGGCAGGGGTTGGGCTCTAATGGTCCTACGACCAGGATGGTACCAACTTCGCGGGTGGATTCCAGTAGTCTTCATCAGAAATTTGATATACATCAGGCTGTGGGTGGGGGAGAAATATCTGGTACTCCTCCGTTGGTCATTTTTTCCTCTCCTAGTCCAGTGGTCTCTTGTGTTCTACCTCCCTCTGAGAGTTTCTTTACTCCCTCTATTGTTTCCACAAAACCTTCTTCTAGTTCAGAGAGCAGAAGTATTCGTTATGCTCTTTGAAGCAGGGAGATTTCTGTTGAATATCCGGGAGGGAAAGGGCTGTCTGAAGTTGCGAAGAATGTGGGGGGTCGGGGTCATGGAAGAAAATCTCACCTTTCAAAAGCACAAGAGAGGGTGAAAGTGGATGTGGATTTGGGCAAGCAGTCTTCGATTGAGAGGGCACTTAGAGCAGAAAAGGCCCAAGGGGGGTCTGTTAAATGAAATTAATGTCCTTCAACTGTCGTGGGTTGGTGAGTCCCATTAAAAAATTGTCACTTCGAAGGCTGGTGGACCTGAACCAGCCGGATATTGTTTTGTTACAAGAGACTATGGGGATTAGTGAGGATGTGGTTAGATTGTTGAAGGTTTTGCTACCGGGATGGAAGTTTGTTGGGATTGACTCTAGAGGTCGCTCTGGAGGAGTGGTTTCTGGTTGGAATCTGAAGAGCTGTAGATGTGTGTCCTCCTAGGGTTTTTCGGCGGGTGTGGGATTGGAGGTGTGGGATGCTCAGATTGGAAAGGTGGTAACAATTCTTATTGTTTATGGACCCTATTTGAATAGGGCGGGTTTTTGGGATTCCTTGTTGAAAATGGAGATCTTTGATGATCGGGAGCTGGTTCTTGGGGGAGATCTAAATCTCTCTTTAGGTGTGTCGGAAGTTTGGGGGCCAAAGGCATATCCGGATGCTTTGGCTAATTTCTTCATTCAATCTTTTGCCAGAAAAAATCTGTTGGATATTATTTCGCCAAAGGTATCCCCTACATGGAGAAATAAGAGAGTGGGGGTTCAGAGGGTGGCAAAGAGGTTGGATCGGTTTTTGGTGGTTGAAAGGTTGACAAATGGGGTGGAGGTGGTTAGACAGTGGGTCGGGTCGGGAGGGATATCGGATCACAGTCCTATGTTTCTTGAATTAAGAGGTCGAAGTCACAAGCCTGCTAGCCCATTCAAATTTAATCCATCCTGGTTGAAGGAAGGGAGTTATCAAAAGTTGGTAGTGGGCTTGTGGGTCCAAAACATCTCGGAGGATGTGGATTTCGCAGGTGCACATTTTTATAAAAATCTGCAGAGGGTTAAGCAGGCCACTATAAAGTGGGCGCATGACAAACGAGTCCTGGACGACCAGACTCTCAGTGGAAGTGAGGTGGCTATTGAACGTCTTCTCAATTCTTTTGGAATGGGCTTTCTGGATGCACATAGCAAAGAGGAATTGCTCTCGTGGGAAAAAAAGAGGAATGATATTCTGTGTGAGAGGGAAGCTACTTGGAGAATGAAGAGTAGGGCGATTTGGTTACAATGTGGGGATGAGAATACTAAATTTTTCCAAGCATATGCAAAAGGTCGGAAGTGTTCCAATACCATTTGGGAATTACCTTCGGCTGAAGGTGAGATGGTGTCCAGTTTTGAGGGATTGGCTGCACTGGGTGTTAACACCTATATTTAACAAAAGAAATATAAGACCAAGGGGAGGTAAAATTGTGTTGTTTAAATACTTTGGTTTAAAGATTATAGTACAAAAGTGACAAAATGGTCTAAAGAGCAGCCAAGTTAGCAAAATCCTAGGCTGTGATCGAAAGAAGGGGCCAACCCATGGCTGATACTCCCTCTGCCTTTCAAAACATGCGAGGAGGATAGCAGAAGTTCGGGCCTTTAGCTGCCTGCGCAAATCAAGGGTTACAAATTGATCCGAGGACGATCTGTGGTTCATAACAAATCCGTAGGGAGAAAGCGCAAGTTAGTTAAAGAAATGGGAGCTATCGGAATCACATATATTCCTCTCGATCCGACGGTGGAGGGATGAAATCAGATCACATCGGCGGCTGGGATTGATTCCGCAGCTGGAACCTACGTGGCGGATAAGCATCAGAGCTTCCAGCGGAAGGGGTACGTGGAGGTTAATCCGACGGTCGAGGATTAAAGACAGCGTGGATCGACGGCCATTTTGATTTCCAGGGGGTGAACATGCACGCGGGATAACCTTTGAGCCACCCAGCGGAACCCATTATTTGCTGCTCGATCCAACGGTTGGAGATCAGAGGGTAATAGATCAACAACTAACAGTGATTCCGGGATGGAAACTTGCGCACCGGATAAACTCACATCGCCTAGCGGAATGTGGTACGTGTCACATGATCAGACGGTTGACGAGCGCTGGGCAATCCCATCAACGGTCGAAAAGAATTCCGAAGGAGGAATAGGCGCAGAGTATAATCCCGGATGGCCCGGTGGAATCGGGTACGTGGTGCTTGATCCGACGGTGTGGAGCTGAAGGCAGATTGCATCAACGGCGGGGAGTAATTCCGCTGATCTAAGTTGCCCGACGGATAAAGCAAAGGATCCCAGCGGGATTGAGTGGGCGCCACATGATTCAACGGCCCACCCGTAAAGGAAGATCAGATCGACGGCTGTAGATGTTTCCGGGACCCAGAGTTGCACGGTAGTTAAGGTCAGGCTGCTCAGCGGAATGTGGGACGTGGCGTTTAATCCAATGGTGAGGGGTGGAAGTACGTCACATCGATGGTCACGAGCGACCCCAGAATGGAAACTCACATGGTGCTTAGTGCCAAGATGCCCGGCGGAAAAGGACACGTGGTGTACGATCCGAAGGCCAGAAATTTGCACAGAAGAGATCAAAGGTCGGAAATGAGCCCGGAGGAGAAAGATGCATAGCTGTTAGAGATAAGTAGTGGTTGCGGAAATAAATGCTTCCCACGTGTCTAGTCGGGGCGGTCCTATAAAGGCAGAATTGACCTCTTCTGCGATTATTTTATTGCTCGGGACCCAGCGAAAAGGACCTATCGATTTGGGCGCTTCTAGTTGTCAGTACCAGACACACTCCGAACACGCGCCTTCACAGTGAGCCAGGTAGGACCTCAATCCTCTAACTTCTTCGCCCAATTATTATTATAAATTGAGAAATGGACCAACAGTGCGAAGCTTCTGTGTCTGGTCGAGTCCCGGATGAAAGAGAAGAATTCTTGGTAGATAGACACAGGGGTGTTTGCGACCCTTTCCTATCTACAGGAAGTGTGTCTGGCAGCAAAGAAAGGTTATGGTCTTATTTTTTGCAGGGAAATGATGTTCTAAATGTGTGCAAGTCCTTTTTATACTTTTTCGCCCTGGAGAAAACCCTCCACTTCCCTGAATTTGCCGAATGGTGCGCGGTAAATTATTCTCCCTCTCAGAGGGTCATTGTGAGTCAGTCTGCATCTAGGATATTGTGTAAAATTGATGCTTCAGTAGTAACAGAAAATCTTAGTTTGCCCGAAAGTTACCCTGGAAACCGTGAGTCTGTAAATGAAGCTGTCCTTGCTGAGTTTTTCTGAAGTTGCCCAATCGACGCTCGCTCTCGATTCCTGTCAAGTATCCTGAAGGAAGGTCGGTCCCTGGAAGGCCTTTCCTTACCTTACCCCTTGCACGTTTTTAGAACTGAGGCGCAATTGGTAATGTCTTTGGTTTGTCAGGTGTTAGGTCTAGATGACGATTGTCGTATAGGTGATGTTATCCTTGGTTTCCTGTTAAAAGTAAATTCTTTGAGTCCTGAGTCCCAGTCAGTTCCTGTACTTAATTTAGACGAATATCTTGCCGAAGCAATCCACCTCCAGCTGACTGAATTTCCCAAGGTCCAGTTTTTTAGGTTTCAAACACACTTACTTAACATGTTGATATGTTCCAATGTTACTGAATTGAAGTTCTTGAGTACTCTATCCTCTTCTGATTTGCCAAAGCAAATCCACCTGATCGAATTTGCCAATTCGATCATGTCCGAAATATACAGGATGCTGTTTGATGGAGAATTGCCCCGGGTCTTCGATGAAATGAAATATTTGATGCAGTCTTCACCCGAAGGTCGGGTGGGAGACTGGTTCCTGTACAAAGATTACACTGTTTTGAGAGTGTACGGCTTTACCGGTCAGCCTTATAGGTTGCCTTCTTTTTTAACTCCAAGGATTTTTGCTCTGGAGTTTATCAAACAAAGGTTGTTATCAGAGGAGGAGCACTTTGGTGCTTTCCGAAAATCTTTGAATATTAAATTTCCTTTTAAGGTCGGCCCTTTCATTTTAAAGGCAAAGGTGCCCTAGCATGTATAGAGAGACTGATGGAACCTATGGATTTCATTAAGGATGTAAATATGAACTACGACCCCCACCAGGTGATATCATTAAGAAAGCAAGCAAACAGGAACAAACCGTTCGAGCATCAAGCTGTTGAAGGGTTAGCTGAAACAGCTAATTTGCTCCAATTCACTGACGAGTCCAAAGATGAGATAGAGGCACATCCTGCATCTCGTTCAGAGATCCAAATCACGGAGGGTGTCAGTGTTGCTATCAAGAGGAGTTTAGCCGAAGCCGAGAGTATGGATATGGATGAAGAAACATCTCATAAGAAGGTGAGGCTTCTCGTAGGAGGCGAGATCGTGGATGAAGGGGCGTCCGGAGTTTTCAAAATGGCTGCTTTGGTTCCCCTAAAGACAGTACAGGTCAGTCAGTTTTCTTTTAGAGATTCAGAAGGTGACGGTAACAGTCCAGAGTCCGGCCCCTTGTTTAAATCAAAAGAAGAGCTCAAGATGAGCTACCTAGAAAAGAGGAAGCAATCCCTGGAGGAAATGAGAAATCTGCTCCCGAGGGTAAGGAACCTGCATAGTTCTAAAACATCTCTAGTTTCTGCTAGAGATGCAGAGAAAAATACTTTCAAGATGGCCATTGTGAATGATAAAAGAATGTCTGAAATAGAAATCCGTCTGGACAAAATCAGTACTCCAGACAAGATACAGTTGCACAAGCAAACCAGCGACATTCTTTATTCAGACCTGTTGCAAGCCATGATGATGATAAATAAGTTGCAAGCGTTGGTAGACAAGTTGGAAGTCTAATTGAGACATGAGAAAGTGGAAAACAAAGCAAATGTTGTTCAGGTGAAAAAAATGCAAGCAGACATCGCCAGCTCAGACAATACCCAGGCCGTAAAGAAGTTGTTAGAAGAGAAAGATAATGCCCTACAAGTTTTGAAGAAGAGGTTGAAGATGCCAGGCTCAGAACATGTCCAATCAGCTGAATTGCTAGCCCTCCAGGAGGAGAAAGATAAACTCCATCAGGAAATGATGGAATACAAAGGGAAGGCTGGAGAGCTACAAGAGGAGAAAGATAAGTGGAATGTCGAGAAGGAAGAACTATTGTCCCAAATTTTCGTAATGGAGAAAGACCAGACTGTGGAAAAGGAGATTATGGATGAGCTAATAAGCCAAACCCCTGCCGATGACGACTTATCTATTGTAGATATCCGAAAGCCATTAGCTGATTGTTCTGCAGATGACCTGTTGGAGTCTATGTCCCAAGTGAGTTTAAGGGAGGAAACTATTAAGGAATTGCAAGCCGAGAATGAAAAGGTGAAAGCCGAGTTAACCAAGGTAAGCGAAAGCAGAATGCAGCTCTTACAGGACAGGAGCCAATTACAGCAGAAGGTTGATGAACTGAAAGAAAAAGGTATTGGGAAGGGCCCCCTTCAGGGGGCGAAGCACATCATTTGGGACACCCTAAGTATTGAAGTTACCAAGTTTAGGCACTACCTTAATTATATTGATGATTTGTGTGGATTGATAGATTCAGCTCAGCAAAGATTGAGATTGGTAAACGAACACATGGCGAAAAGACCTCTCGCTACAGCCCAAAACACCCTGGATTTCCTGAATTCATTAACATATCAAAAGTTACATGACATGGGCATAAAGGACAGAGTCTCAATAATCCTGTCAGCAAAGAAAATCATTCACAAGCACCAGTTAATGAAGATTGTTCAGGACAAATCAGAAGAATTAATGGTACAGGTCAACAAGTTCAAAAAAGAGTTTGAAGGGCTGTTCGAAGACGGGTTGCCATGCTTCTGGAACGAAAAGGGTCGAATGCTCCCGCAGGAACATTATAATCACCTGATTATCAGGGCTCGTATGGACCATTCAAAGTTTAATGAGCTGGAGAAGAGCCTGTCAGGACAAACCATTGTGGACATGCTAACTGAAGATTTCAAAGTCTTGCAGAAGTTCACAGCTATCAGAACCAGATTGCCTAAAAATTCCTACGAAACATACATGGAGCTCGAGGTAGCCATCCAGGAAATGATGGAAAGCGACACCCCAAGTTCCGAACAGTGGAAGGCTGTAGAGTGGCTGGGGAAAAAAAAGTTTACTCTTCCTCCGTAGGGACAAGTGGGAGATACCGTGGAGCTGATGGGGCAAAGACTTGGAGCTGATTTGGCAAAAGACGTGGTGTTGTTGGAGCAAAGATTCGGAGCTGATGGACCAAATTTTGTTATCCAGTTGTTTCATGCTTTATGATCGGTTAGGAATGGAATTGTAACAACTTCCTAGTGGTGTAGGATTTAAGTTACAAACTCTAATTTACGCCGGTCATTCTATTATTGATCTGCTGGAGGCAGACTTATTATTTGATCTATAAATTTGTATCTCTTTTAGGAGATGGGGGTTGGAACCCATCAGATGAAGAATTTTTGGAGAACATATCTGTCTTGTTTTTAATACCAAATGAATGCATGAGAGTTCTTTTTCAGAGATTCATGTATCATTGACATTGCAGTCTGTGCTTTCTTTCTCTGTGTGATTTGTAATTTTTCCTGTGTAACGCTCCATTCTGTCTTTTCTGTCGTATCTGGAACACAGTGTTTGATGTTTAGAATTCATATGCTTATGCTCTATTCATCGTTTCAGGTATTATATGATCTTTTCTACCAAAGTTGATATGGAATTCGTCTTAGATGCTCTGTATTGATGGGCTGTTCTCTCATTTCTTCTATTTTCACCCTGACAAATGAAATGACTGCAATTATGTGATTATCTTTCCTTTGGAAAATCCTGTGTATGCATTTTGGGAATCTTTTTATATGTATATGACTCCGTTGCCCAATGGATATGTGATTGTTTCAACCAAATAAACCTTTAAATATTGTTACCGTTTGATCTTGCAATTTGCAAAGTTCATGTTAAGAGATCCCTCTCTGGGAGAGAATACCAATATCTTCCTAAAGTGGTTTTGCTATTACCTCAGGTGTACCTTTTACAACCTGGGTACATTCTGAGTGCTAACAAACTGGCGCCGTTGCCGGGGACGAAAGTGCATATCTGCCCCGGGAGAACGACAAAGATTAAGAGAGATTTCTGTGGGCAAACAGGAGTTTCAGAAACAAAAGGAGGTTGTATTTTTGCCCTGGCGACTTCACTGTGAAATTATCCCAGAATTCAAGAACGACATTCTGGCTTCAAGAAGACATACACGAGGTAACCCTGATACCCAAATTCTGAAAGGCTTTGAAGATCCAGAAAGATTGTTTAAAAAGAAGGATAAAGAAAAGCTAGATTCTCCTTTGTTCAGCCCATCATCATCACCAGATTCCCATAATAACCTAGGATGGGAAACTGATACTGCACAAAACCTATTGAGAACCAAGTCTGAATCTGACCTTGCAAACATTGAGTTCAATCCTCATAGGTTAGAGACTTATCTATTAGATTCCATCCGGGGGGACGTGCAACAAGCCCCTGAAACTTATACATCTGCTTCTGATCATACTCAAACTATCCCAGTTCCTGTGAACCCGCCTACACCAATGGCCGCTAGGTTTGCTCCCTTGCGTTTACCCGCTGCATTACATGACCTTCCCCAAAATTATTCCCAAAGAATTTCTTTATTTGATGGGGAAGGGGATATAACTGCAAAACAACATGTCGCTAAGTTTGAAGATTTCATTGACCTGGAAGAAGTGGACTACCCTGATGTCAAATTACGGTTATTTGCCCAAAGTCTGTCTGGAGAGGCGAAGAAGTGGTTTAAGGACCTTCCACTAGGGTCAATTGTGAACTTTCAGGCCTTTCAGAATGCATTCTTGGATAGGTGGGATGATAAACTGAATCCTCTGCAACTTTTGTCTCAATATAATGGTCTCAAGAAAGGAGGTTTTGAGTCTGTTCATGAATTCTCAAGTAGATTCATGAGGGCTTATAATTCTATTCCAGAGGATATAAAGCCTTCCCCTGCAGCTGCTAAACTACATTATGCTGGAGCGTTTGATAATTATTTTGCATTTTCATTACGGGAGAGGAAGTCGGCAACTCTCGCTGCCATGTTTACTGATGCCCTAGAAGTGGAAGCTAACATGATGGCAAGTGGAAAGATGAAGCATAGAGATATGGACAGGAGAAGGAAAGAAGAAAATGCACCTTCCACCTCATCTTCTGCAGCCGATGTTAAGTTTGAAATGATGTTGAAAACTATGGAGAAGTTGATGGACAAGTTAACCATGGACACTAGGCCTTTCAACAGAGAGCAAGGAGATCCCCAGATTAGGAATCCGAATTTCAGAAGACCCAATCCCCTTGCTCCGCCCCAGAATAGGCTAAGAGATTAGAGAAATCCAAGAAACCAAGAAGAATAGCCCATCCGCCCACCTTTCCCTGAAAATTATGTTGGCGATGAAGAGGATCCACCGGAAAATGAGATCCACCTGTTCGGGGAATAAGACTCAGAGATATATCTCACTAAGGAAGAACATAATATGTTTGCACAGGAAGATGCAAATGAAGAATTCGAAAATGAGTCATATCAGAGAGGTTATTTACATGCGATGGATGATGTTCAAAGG
>LPNX011198745.1:6326-54718 GCA_001517045.1 Pseudotsuga menziesii
CATAGGGTGCTATTGATGAATAGGATCCCAATATAGGCAAAAAAAATTATGATATGCAGTTATGGGAGGAGATAACTCACATTGGTCTCCACCTCATCCCCATTACCTTCCACCATAGCCCGAGTAGTTGGAGCTTCCAATTTGATGCCTAACTCATCCAAAGCACCTACAAGACCCCCTACTACTTCCAAAGGAAGAGTGGTGCCCCTTTCCTATAAAAGGGGTAGAGGGGATCGATGATTCCTACTATTTATCATTGTACTATGTAATATCTAGATGCCTCATGAGTCATGATGATTCATCTCTTGAAAGACATTTCTTTTGATTATTTGATGTGATTTTCTACCATTCCATCAGGAACATATTTCTGTGTTTTCTGTTTATAGTCGATATGTGATCATGATCCACCATTTGACATCTTATGCATCTTATATATTAGTTGTATTTTCATATTTATGTAGCAATATGTTTATTTGATGTTGTCGTTGCTTTAGATTTTTTTTAAAATGATTATTTTTGTATTTTTTATGCTTTACGGCATTTGCCAATATTTTCGTCGTTGTTGCCTATAAGTTACATTCCGGACCCTCGGCGATATATTCACTGACATGATATATGTAACTGTTATCACATATATTGTAGCTCGGCTACCATGATGCAACATTTAGATTTTCTCTTTTCCTCTGAGCCAGACTTATTGATGGGGATACAGCATGGATAATTTTTGTAGAATGAGCCATTCAGAGCCTTTATTCAGCAGCAGATACAAAGTATTTCCTTTCAAGGACTGAGATCTCTTTGTCCATTGAGATGACTTCAGTGGTGACCTAGTTCATTTGAGCAGAGTAGTAGATATGGCGCACAGTTTATAGATGGGCTTATCAGATAGAGAAAGGTGTATGGTGAGATCAGGTATATGGCTCTTTGGTAGGATTTTGCTCTCTAATGTATACTAACACCTTGGACTTGTTGTGATATGATGATTATGGTGACGTATGCCTATATTATATGTATACTATTGCTTAAACTTGTGTTGAGAATGATTAAAGAATCTGATGTAGAAGACTATTGCTTATGCCATGCTTTATACAAATTTTAAACCTTAGTGCTATGTTGGTTCCATGTGTCATTTGTCCTCCTCCATCCAGTTCATCTGTGATTGATTCTCATCCCATGACTTTGGCTTGATTGAGACCTATGAGATTGAAGATCACTTTCCCCACTTTAACCCCTATGCATGATGGATCCCATGTTGATTTGTGTCTCAGTCTGAGTTGTGCAACAAAACTTGTCGATGCCTTGATCCTTCTAGGATAGGAGAACCCGCTGGTGTTGGTTCCTGAGCTTAGGCAAGTTGGGTTTTGAAACCTTGACCTCTCTGGTCGGTTTCCCCCGATGTTTGGTCCTGACTGTGAATATTCCCCCTAGTTTCCTGAAGAGTGTCAGCTAAAACTCGAAGCAATATGTGTAATATCCCAAATACTTATATTTTAATGTTTCACTATTCTAGGGCTTACTTGTACTCTCAAAATGTGCAAGAATACTGAATAAAAATTTGCATACAAGGTGTCGGGCCAATGGCCCTAAATTATGGCTAAACTAGGGCAAAGATTTACAGAAAGAAGGTAAACACTTACCACTGATAATCAAGATGATGATACTCCAGAGATAAGATGCATGCATACAGAGCTGGACTGGTGAAGTAATGATGCTTCCTTCCTGGTGTTACCGCCCAGCAGCAAGAAACCCTCTCCTTAGCTAAAGGTGACGTTTTTGGTGAAGGATATTACTGATGGAGCTGATATTTTATCGGGGTGTAGATCTTCTCATGCCGAAGAGAATGACCGATGCATGCAGATTTTTGACACCTCTAAGTTGGCTAGCGAATTGATCCTCTTGTTTGGTGCTCACGCCCCCAGCTGCACAGATCTGTTGATAACTGCTCTGGATGAGCAAACTGAGGACTGATAATCACGCAAGGCAATGGAGTGACCCTACTGATGAAGATGAAGTTGTTATGCAGAAGAGGAACTAGGATTCAGAGACCCAGCAAATACTTTGGGGTTTTCCAGCTAAATCCCCGGTTGCACACGTGAACCTGCAAATTGTCTTCCTATGAATGTTGGATCACTGGATACGGACGAATAAGGTAAAATCTAATGGTGGACCTGAATGGCCTACCCTAAAGGAGACTAGGGCATATATTTCACTACCGAACCCTCGTTAGCTGAAGACGTTGTCTTCAACCCCAACTGCTGCTACTGCACACCATGTTGCTGCTCAAATACTCCAAATCAACAACAATAATAATAGATATGTTCTTTGGTCCAATAACCCTTCTTAAATAGCTTAGCATGTACTTTTAAGGTTTGCATGTCACTTTTAGGGTTTGCGCTTTACTTTTGCATGCATGCAATTCTAATTTCTCGTTGACTTTAAGACTGAAGAAATGAGGCCTGCATGCTCCGCATGCTTTATGATAATAACTCTTATGGCCCTCTTTACTATACTAATGACTGAATAATTGTCCTAATAAGCTCCTGGTATTAAAGGTCCTTGGTCAATTCCCTATTTATCAAAAACAGAACATTACAATATGTCTACCATCATGTGCTATAAGTTCTATCTGTTGAAATGCAAAGCCCTCAAAAATCATCCGCCATTATGCAAATGTAGCCTCAAGCTACTGCAAGCCTTGTCTATGTACTCTTAAAGAGGACTGCTTTGAAATGCAATAGCATGTTTCTTCTGCTGCACCATCAAGGAATCTAACTGCTCTTCAATACTAGAAATCCTAACCGCTGACTCGGTACATACAACTCGAAGAACTGTAAGCTCAACATCTCATTCTACTATGGTGTCTCGGAGTATGTTGGTCCTCTCTTTCATTGGTAGAATGTTTTCTTTAACATGTTCAATCTTCTTTCGGTGACTATCATCTGGAAGCTCTATCTCATGCATGTATAAACTCTCCCTAACCTCCTTGTGTGACTACCCATTGTCTCGACCATTGTGCTCATTGCCTTGCACCTCATGTATTTCGTCGGTCATAACTGTCTGGACTCCTGATGTAGGTGATGAAAAGTATACCAACTCCAACTCATCACATGGCTTGTCCACAATCTGACTAGCGAATGTGCTTGTGTCACTAGACTCACAGGATGGCTCTAATGCTATCTCCTCATGTACATCCTCATCGTGTACTATTAACTCTAAATCAAGCTCACTAACAACCTGTACTTCATGCTCATCTTTCTTCACTCCCCCAACTATGCCTTTAAGGAGATCCTCATCCAAATCCTTGGGTTGGCTCCTGAACTTGATGGTGTAATAATCTTAAAAGGACAATGCTCCACATACCTCATCACCCAAGGCTAGATACTCCTGATATTGAGGCACGTGTTGAAGTGTTGCTAACCTCTGTAAATTTCCAGTCAAGATCCTGCTCATTGTCTTCATGTTCTCACAAGTTCGCAAAGAAAAACATTTGTTCTGACATGCACTTCACCAACATCACTGACATGCTTTAGCACAACTGGCACTTTTATTCAATTGTTATGTGCCCACAGCTGGCAAGGATCATGATTTGATAACACTGTAATATCCTAAATACTAATATTCTACTGTTTCACTATTCTAGGGCTTACTCATACTCTCAAAATATGCAAGAATACTGAATAAAAGTTTCCATGCAAGGTGTCGGGCCAATGGCCCTAAATTATAGCTAAACTAGGGAAAATATTTACAGAAAGAAGGTAAACACTTACCTCAAGCTAGTGATACTCCAGAGATAAGATGCATGCATACAGAGTTGTACTGGTGAGGTAATGATGCTTCCTTCTTGGTGTTACCGCCTAGTAGCAAGAAACCCTTTCGTCAGCTAAAGGTGACGTTTTTAGTGAAGGAGTTGCCTGATGGAGCTGAGATTTTTTCGGGGTGTATATCTTCCAGTGCCAGAGAGAATGACCAGTGCATGCAGATTTTTTGACCCCTCTAAGCTGGCTAGCGAATTGATCCTCATGTTTGGTGCTCATGCCCCCAATTGCACAGATCTACTGATAACTGCTCTGGATGAGCAAACTAAGCACTGATAATCACTCAAGGCAATGGAGTGACCCTGCCGATGAAGATGAAGCTGTTGTGCAGAAGAGGAACTGGGATTCAGAGACCCAGCGAATACTTTGGGGTTTTACAGCTAAATCCTCGGCTGCACACGTGAACCTGCAAATAGTCTTCCTGGGAATGTTGGATCATTGGATACGAACGAATAAGGTGAAAGTTGATGGTGGACCTGAATGGCCTACCCTGAAGGAGACTAGGGCAGATATTTCACTGCTGAACCCTCGTTAGTTGAAGACGTTGTCTTCAACCCCAACTGCTGCTGTTGCTCAAATACTCCAAATCAACAATAATAATAATAGATATGTTCTTTGGTCCAATAACCCTTCTTAAATAGCTTAGCATGTATTTTTAGGGTTTGCATGTCACTTTTAGGGTTTGCGCTTTACCTTTGCATGCATGCAATTCTAATTTCTCGTTGACTTTAAGACAGAAGAAATAAGGCCTGCATGCTCCACGTGATTTATGATAATAACTCTGATGGCCCTCTTTACTATACTGATGACTAAATAATTATCCTAATATGCTCCCGGTATTAAAGGTCCTCAGTCAATTCCATATTTATCAAAAACAAAACATTACAATATGTCTACCATCATGTGCTATAAGTTCTATCTGTTGAAATGCAAAGCCCTAAAATAAATGTAAATTGTGTCTTTAGACACAACTCAAAAAGGGATATGAAATGAAATAGTGAAAGGCCCAAATAAAGCAGTGGATAAATAAATGCTAAATCCAAAGACTGTTGGCCATCTTATTGAAATGTAATGATAATTCCTCATAGAAATTTGGCTAGCATGGTAATGTACATTGACTCTAGGCTTTAATAACCCCGTAAGGCCTAACCACCAAGACAATTACTCCAGCTTTGGAGGATTGGGCGAAAAACTCAAAAATTATAAGTCGTTGAAAAGTAATATATAATTAACAAGGAAAAAACACTCTAGAGTAATTGGATTGATGTCTAAGTCCTAAGAAAGACAAGCCTTTTACAAAAAGCCATCATGCTAAGTCATTTTATTACAATTCCCCATGGGGTATGTACAAGCAAAAAAAAAGAGCCAAACAATGGCCTGCATGGACTTCTAGACTCTGATACTGAACAATTTGACTAGTTCAATCTTCGGCGGCTCAACTGAAAGTCCATCCAAGTGCAACTTGGGGGTAACATACCCTACGTGTGAGACCAATGCACACCAAAAAAAATGTAACCTAATCATTCTCACCCTTTCCTAATGGGTCCAATGACCCTCCTACAATCTATTAAGCCCTGACAAACCCTAAATCACTTCATTTTTACCATTTCCTTGTGTTATTGGTGTTGATCACTCCTTTAGCATTGGGCTTTGCTTTGGAGCTGAATTGTGAATCATGAGGTTATTAGGTAATTTCTTTCATGGTTTTCATTGTTCAAACTTCAATGTTCAAACTTAAGACTTCTACCACAATCTTTAGTTTAAAACTTGAATGAATACATTTTAGTGTGGATTGGTCCCAAATATAGGGTATGCATAGACGTTCCTTGCCTCAAGAGTTATGCATGGGCATTCAGGATGTGAGATTAAGGAGTTGGTATGTACCCCTGCTCCCCATGCATATCCACCCATTTTGGTACAACTAGAAAGCACACCATGTCCCCAAAACACCATCCCCATCTGCAGCATGTACTAGAGGTGCAAATGCATGTACCCATGTAACACTTTCTTTAGAACCAAATAAATTGATTGGGAAAACACACTGTAAAAACTATATAACTCAAACCTACTCAGGTCAACAAATATTTTGAGTGAACGCCAAGCTGTTTCAACTTCTTTGTGCACTCCTATGTGCATACACATTTACAAGAGCTCACTTCTAAGCTACATTCTCTTCCCAAGTTATTTATGAGAACACCTTGCATAAATCCACAAAATAAATTCTACGAAAAAGAAAAACCGTGGCTGAAAAGGACTCTAGACAAACAAAATATCTTAACTATTTTCCATAAGCTATTCAGAAAGATGAGAGGAATATAAAACATACTCAGAATAAAAAGATTGATGTTGTTTCTGCAGTGCATCTTCAAAAGCTTCAAGCTCCTTTAACTTTCTCTGTGCCTCTCCACAATTTTTATTTTGTTCTTCAAAAAGCATATTGGCTTCCTGCAAAGCTGACTCTGCGGTAAGATTCCTTTGCTCAAAATCAGATACCATCTCCTGGGCTTGAACCAACTTAGCCTTGGATTCACACTGGATTTCTTCCAAATCAGAATGCATAGCATGCAAAGACTTCTCAAGCTGCATAATAAACAAAAATACCAAGGTCCAAACATCATGACTACTGGAAAAAGTAAAAGAGGGTGCCCAATAAATTTTGAATACATTCAAAAATGAGCCACAAGTTTTATCAGCATTCTCCAAATATGACCAGTTTTTAGAAATATTATTTTGTATTTAATGGAAAACATGATTTTATAGTATATACAATGATTAAAATTTCAGTTGGAGTGAGTAATAAAAATATTTTTTCTATTTACTGGTCGGTCCTGGTATGTCTCACACAGCAGCCAGTCATCTTCAAAGGAGACAAAACCTGCAAAAGATAACAATTTTGAACTGGAATTGATGAAAATTTTGCAATGCAAAGATTCTCAAGTATAATGACCTTCACAGTAGTGCTAGTTCATTTTATGACACTGCCAATTGATATATTCCAGACAACATTCTTCATGGAGAAAGACAAATTCTGATGCATGAAGCAATGTTCCAACCAATTTCTGGCAAATTCTCGAGATGGGTTACAATCAGATGCAAAATTGAATCATTACGCTCATGGAGGTTAACATTATCGAATAGGAAAACGCAAGAGCAATAAGTGAGTGCTTAAGTCGAGATCCTAAAGGATTGTGTTTCCAAGGTATTCTAGCATACTCATTTACAGTTCAAAACATATTGCACTACATGTCCCATCAAACAGAAATAAAGGAGAAGAAAAAGAACTGTCTTACAGAAACATTTTGCAACGTAAGTGTTTAAACTTTGAATCTATTTCATTGTACAATTCATGTTGAATACATTATCTAAATAAAACAGGTTAATGTACTTACACAACAGGATGGTACCACATTAAGCACCACAAAATTCCTACATCAAATGGATGGAATTTCATGAGATGACAAAGCCTATTTTAATACTCAAATTATATTAAAAAAATTGCAGTTTATTAACATTATAGCAAGTTAAGACAACTCCAAAACAATTTCAATAACATTTTTTAATCAACCTGCATTAATGAGCACACCAGTCCACATAAAGGCAAAATGTGACATTGACCTTTGTAGACATCTACAACATTACTGTTAAACAGTCATTACTCTAGATAATAGACAAGATTGAAGTCATGGTACCTAGAGAGTTCATTATCCAGGGATGGGAAAAGTCTACAATAAAGCCTAACATTCTTGCTAAAGCTTGATGAATTGCATATTCTTCTGTGTTGCTGCTCTATAAAGAGAGCTGAAAAGAAAGAAAGGAAGGACGAGGACTCAAAAAACAAGAAACTAAGGACAATTTTCTAATACAAGGATACTCTTCATTAAACAAAACTGGTCTGGGCTCCAACTAGTGCAATCCAAATTTAATAGGGACACCTCAACTTCACTAAAAACGTTAAAAGGAAGTTAGTTGTATTAGATAACAGAGAAAATTTTGCCATAATGTATAGAAGACAGAAGATAGCATTCCAAGATAAATTCTAGAAGAAAAAGGGAGAGAGAATATTTAGCAAGACCAAAAGGCAAAGTGATTGAGGTAAAAATAAACAAGAGAAGCTCCATTTGTTAGTCGATAAACACTGAATATCTATCATGAACATGATGCAGAAGCTATCATTTTAAATTAATTTGTATTACAAGTTACTAGAGTACAAAAACGTTAAAATAGCATTTGGTTGGACTATCTTAGGCAAGCAATTAGCCCCAAGAGTTAGCTCAAGTGATCATCAGCAAGACATCAGATCTCTCCCTTGATGTAAGGGAGGTCACAGGTTTGACTCTTTTCCATTCCGTCAAAGCAAGGTGCTTGGAACATAGGCACCACCCACTCCGCATTGTGTACCATTCTCAGAATGAAAGGAAGTTCCTAGGAGTTTCAAAGCAAGGTTGAGATGGTTCATGGGATGTGTAAACAAGTATGGAGTGCGCAAGGCATTGATACTGTCAAGGACCTAAGAAGATTTTAGCTTAGGAAATATATAAATAAGATTTAAAACAATGATTTTTAGTGTGTGAGCAAACATGTATAGTGTTTAAAGTTAGAACTCTGATGAGTGTTCATAGAGAAAACAACGAGCTCCAATGTTAATGACTATTTCAAATACCATTATGTATTAAAGGATCACATTAATAATAACATGTTAATGGTATAATATAACAATTAATGCTAAGATTAGTCCCTTCATTTTCTTAGACCACCATAACCATCTTAGGGTAATCTAAATAAATAGTCTTACTTCGTAAACACGATATTTTTGAGCTTCGAAATCTCTTTTCAAACTTTCCTCACGCTTTTTAGCTTCTGTTAAAGCAATCAAATGTTTAGATTGCTCGTGCTTCAACTTGTCCTTTTTTTCTATTGCAGCAAGTTCCAACTGTTTATAATTTGTTGTCCAATCATTGCGCTCCATCAAGAGGAGACCCATGCTATGCTGATATTCATGCAGCTGCGGAATCAACACGGAAACAATGCTTATGTTCATTAAAAAATGCATATCATTGAAAAACCAACATGGTAAAAGAAGAAGCATAGATTTAAATAATGGAAATCTTTGGCTGCTTTAGCAAAACGAAATTATAATTAAGAAAACAAGTAAAACACATTGAAATTATAATTGGAAAATTGATTAAAACACGTCATTCAAAACAGTTCTTATAAAGAAAAACTCGCATTTGTCATAGCATCAAATCAAATCTATATGTTCCACCAAAACATAATAAAAAGGCCTGAAAAAAAAATTAATAGATAACAATTCACCTACTATGTCTCTTGTGTAAAAACTAAAGATTGTAAGCACGTATTCCAGTTTGGTTATATCAAAATCAACTGTTTCCCTTTTATGGATGCAGAAAATGTTGTTATACATGAATGTTCTGAAACGAAGAAAATTCGTTTCTTAAAGAAATACCCAATGTAAATAATATAAATAATGTTGAGTATGGTTGTCATTGATGTCAAGGCTGAAAGGCATTAATGACAAAGCTTGTGGTTGTTGATGACATGGCAATCACAAATGGTGTGTGCTTTGGAGCACTAGGTGGTACAAATGACCCATTCTGTGGTCATTTGTTGAAGATGAAGTTGGAAAGATGTAGAAGCCTTGAAAAAGCTCTTGAAGCACTTATGAAGCATTCAAGAAGTCCTTAAGCCCACAAGATTGGTAAAGATCATGCTTATGTAGAACCCCTCTTGATGTACATGTGATTGAAGACGCCCTTGCATGAAATATTTGATGGTCATAAGCCCGTGTGCATGTGAAGAAGCCATCAAAAGTTTTTTAAGTCAAATCTGATGTCCTTCACAATTTGAAGAATTTAAGGGTGAAGGACCATGTTATTGAAATCAAGACCCTCATAGGAAGATAGCCCTCGTCAAGCCCTTTCCGTTGATATGTAGATTGTCCTCTAACTCCTCACGGTTGAAGAGATATGAATTTTTGAAGTTGAAGCAATTTTACCTTATCTTGCTAGATCGTCCCAGTTTAGCAAGAATATATTTATCATGCTTCTATGTAGTCGTCCAGACTTGTTTTATGTTAATTTTCTCCACATGATAACTATATATAATATATATAGATGATTTTTCACTCTCAAAATGTGTAATCGTGTGGTTGGAGCTCTGAAATTCGGAGAAGATATTGGACCACTGAGGTACAGCCGCAGTGGAGGATGGTGTGTATGCTTTTTTGTTGAACATGGAGCCCTGCAATTTGGGAGGATAGGTCACTAAAGAAGCAGCAGGAGTAACCTTCAGTACAAGAGCTAAAAATTAATATGTCTCTGATTTTCGGGTAACCTCAGTGCTAATGATCAATTATGGACAAGAAGAATTGATTTTAATGATCAGATCTCTGTACAGTTTTGTTCAAGTATCATACTTTGAGGCAGCCACAGTAAAAGTAACGTGAATCTCGAATAGAGAAGTATAGCAGCAGTCAAGAGTTTCCAGTGCATCTTGTGGTAGAACACAGTGGTGGAATGAAGACTCGGTTTTGGAAGAGGACGAGTTGTTGTAGGTTGAGGTTGAATGAATAGAGGAGGTTCCTACAGAGTTTTGATTGTTTTTACAAGATTGCCTTATCAGAGAACTGCCCACGTTGTCTTTAGAAGTAAAAAGGGAATGTTACTACCTTGGTATTGACTGTGAATTTGTTGCAGAGATAGAGAAAGATTTTTTGGAAACATCATTGCCCAGTCACTAAACATAAGCTGCCACCTTCCACATCTATTGCTGAATACTTGATTGAAAATGTCAACCTTATTCAACAATCCCGATTCAAGTCTACAAGCAGAGACAGCTCAGAATTCAAGGGTAATGAGCAGCAGCTAATGAGCGGCAGCAGTATCAGATTGACTTAGATGTATTGAGAAGACTTCTCGATGACTTGACATGTTTGTAACAGCAGGTTGAGCAGGTTGATGATAAGCAGAAGTTGATTGAGGTGTAATTGAGATAGTATACTACAAGCAAAGTCTTGGAACCTTGGGGATTGGATTCCTCATTCCTTTCTCAGTTGGACTTGAGAAGACCAAGCTGTGTCCTGGAATGAGAGTTGGAGCTCTTTAGTCAGTTGGGCTAATGTAATCGCGAAGATTGAAGTCTTCCATTGTATACCATATAAAATTATAAATACAATTTACTATACTTGTCTTGTGATGTGTCTCTTGTTATGATCTATGTTGATGACTGTTGCCGCCTTTCACACACCTAGGGGGATTTAGTGCAGCAGAAATCTTTAAGCTGCTAAGTGCATCCTTGGGGGCAAGTCTCGAGTCAGGTGCTATCACCTGAACCTGACTCCTCCGTTCAGGCCACTCCTAACGGAGCCAAGTGGGGTAGTCCCTATTAAAAGAGTTGCTAAGGCTCTAGATTTTATTAAGTTATGGATGAAATGGTTGTTAGGAATTTTTAAGTAATTCACCCAAACAAGATACTACAAATTTATAGTTTAGATAGACAACATAAAAAATATATGGCATCCATAACATGATATGACTGAAAACAGAAATAAAGATACAAATTAACCAGTGCCAAAATGGAGTCGAATTAAAATAAGTGCTGCTGAAAATGAGAAATGTTTTGCAGTGTACTTGGTCAGTTTTAACTTATTCAATGATGAGTGGATTAAGGGGGAAGGGGATTCCCAATATACCGTGAGGTACTAGGAATATGTCCGGATTCTAAGAAGAGTGGCTCCGCACAAAAAAATGTGGGTTAGATAGAGTCGTGGGGGCTGTTCAACACTACACAACAAGGATGTAGCCTAACGGGACCCCATGGTCAATTTCTAGTTGTTCCCGCTTTCCCTGAAGAATTTGCCCACTGTTCCTCAGGTTCATTATGCCGGATTTTCGTAATGTTTGAAGAGTTGTAACTTTTATTAATGTGAGTTTGATAAATTAAATGTGAGGAATTAATTAGTGCGCATTCCTGCTTTTGATTTTCCCAAAGCTCAGGACGAACCTGCGATGGGCAAGAGCATACACTGGAATGGCAAATTGTTGATTCCAAATTGGTATTTGTAAGACGAGAAAGGTAAAATCAGTGGGACTAATTACTACGGCAAGGAATATTTTTTCCCCAAATGAGCAAGCTCCTAGGGTAATTCGGTAGATCAATATTGGGTTAGTATTACTTTCCAAAACCAAAATAGAAAAATGATGCCTCAAAAGAAAAAGAATAAAAAAAAGACAACACTAATTCATACGACAAAGAGTATATTTTCCCCAATCGAATGGATTCTCTTGGGTAATTCGGTAAAGCAATGCCGGATTATTTCTACAATGAAGTAAAAATAAAAATTGATTGCGTTATAATCAAACTAAAAATAAACTTAATCTAAAGACTTGCAAAAAAGTAAATAATCACACAATGGGCAGATTCAGGCTTCCCCCAAATGGAGGAAGGGAGTTGTGGGAGCCGCAATCCCACTTGCTTTTTTATTTATGATTACTTACAATGCTTGAGAAAAAGAAACGTCTTTTGACCCTTGAAGAATGGGTCAAAAAGGTTTACAAACTTACTTAGGGAAGAAAGGGAATGAAGGAGAGGGATATTGGAACCTACACTTGCTATTCTACCTTTTTGGCTCCCTTAAAGAAAAAATGAAAGATGAGAAGGCAGATGAGATATAGAGGATGAAATTTGACGATGCTCATTCCAGAGCTGGGAAGGGGGCAAGTGTTGTCATCACATCGCCGAAAGGGAAAACCTTCAATTTTGTCTATAGATTGGAGTTTGAGGCGACTAATAATGTAGTTGAGTATGAAGCTCTTTTACTTAGGTTAGAAATGGCTAGAGACATGGGGACTAAGTTATTAAACATTAAAGGTGACTTTGATCTAATTATCCTCCAAGTAAAAGGTCAATTTGCATGCAAATTTCAAAGACTAAAGAGGTGTAGGAATGGAGTATGGGATAGTATTGAATTTTTTTATGCTTTGAACATAGTTGCAATTCCTAAAGAGCAATATAGCATGGCAGATCAATTAGTAGTAGCAGCTTCAACCCTCCAACCATCATACGAACTGTTAGATAGTGATGGTAAACTTGAAATAAACTTTAAACCATCAGTCCCAGACAATATGGAGCATTGGCAAGTTTTTCGGGATGATGAAAAAATTCTTAGGTTTATTCATAATGTTGAAGAGTTCTCAAATTTCAATGTCAATCATCAGGAACAGGGTGAAGAGTATAAGGACGAAGGTGATCAGCTTAGGAATCTGGTTTCACGTGGTCTTGTAACGCTTGAACACATTTTTGACAGACATGATGGTAGAAAGAATAATATTGATTCAATGAAACATGGAGATTACATAGAAATCAATATTGGATCAGATAAGAACCCAAAACTAATAAAAATTGGAAAAGGGACATCTAAAGAGGAAAGGAATGACTTAATAAACGTGGTTAAAGAATATAGAGATGTATTTTCCTTCACGTATAATGAGCTTAAGGCATATCGAGAAGATGTATTCCAACATACCATTCCCTTAAAACAAGATATTAGAGAAGTCAAACCCTTTCGGCAAAAACTCAAACAAATAAACCCCAAGTTAGCCCCTATAGTTAAAAAAGAACTTGAAAAGATGTTAGTTGCGGGGATTATTGCACCAACAATACATTCATCTTGGTGCTCTAACTTGGTGGTGGTAAGGAAGAACAATGGTAGCCTAAGGATATGTATAGATTTTAGGAATCTAAACATAGCTTGTCAGAAGGACAATTATCTTTTGCCCAATATGGAGACTCTCCTCCAAAAAGTAACAGGGGCGGGCATGATGTCCATGTTGGATGGATTTTGAGGGTACAACCAGGAAGTGATTCAGAAGGAAGATAGACATAAAACTACATTTACCTCCCCTTGGGGTACTTTTGAATATTTGAGGATGCCTTTCGGTTTGTTGAATGTTGGGACCACTTTTCAAAGGGCCATGGACTATGCATTCAAGGAGTTGATTGGAAAGATCATAGAGATTTACCAAGATGACTTGACTGTTTTTTCGAAGGAAAGACCAAGTCACATTAGCCACCTTAAGAAAGACTTTGAAAGATGTAGGAAATATGGTATTTCTCTTAATCCGACAAAGTCTATTTTTGGAATTGATGAAGGAAAACTCTTAGAAAAGTGTTGATTTTTGTACCTAGGAAAGTGTTCCCCTAGATGACTTTAGCCTTAGTCACTTAAAAGGGGAAAATAAAGGGACCCTTGCATTAAATGACTTGAAATGAGCATTTAATATGGCTTTAGAGAATAAAGTCACTTTTTGATAAATTTAAGTAGGTGAGTGAATTTAATATTTATGAGATTTAAATGTGAGCATTTAATCTCATCCACTGATCTAATCTAATCTCAACCGTTGGATTAGATAAACCCTAGGGTTCTCACCAAAAAGGCAAGGAAATGCCATTTCGGTCACTTTTGCATATTGAAGTGAAGGAGAGCGCTGAGAGAGAAAGTTTCCATTTTTTCTGAGAGAGAAAAAAAAAATTGCAGCGAGCAAATCGAGGGAAAGGACAGCAGCAGAAAGGGCACAAAAATCGAGGAGAGGACAGCAGCATTTATTGCTGGCCCATACAGTCCGTACGGTGCGGTTTTTAGTATAGCAGGCACGATTTTCGAGACAAATTTTTGGACACGATTTTCGAGGTCCGTATAGTCTGTACATGGGCACAAAAATCGAGGAAAAAAAATCTGAGTTTGATTTTTCCTGTTTGGCACGAAAAACGAGGCAGATATTTTCTCTTCTGGGTTGAAATAAGTTGGTCTGAAAATTTCTAAGTTTTGCTGTAAATTTCTTGATAATAGAAATACTCTCTCTCCTAACAGGTTTTCCCCTTGTGGGTTTTTGCTGGGCAAGTTGCTAAAAATTACTGTGTCTGAAAATACTCTATTCTGGCTAGGTGCCTTCTTTTCATACAGATTCATCAAGGTGTCAAAGCATTCTTTGACGGTCTTCAATGGTGTGATGGTGGGCATCAAGGTTTCCTTGACTAAGTCATAGATGATCCTTCTAGCCTTTGCTTGCTTCTTCTTGAAAGCAATTCTGCTAGCATTAGACCGGGTTCCTACCCCATTGAACTTTTGGACTACATCTGGATTGCACCCTCTCTTCGTGGGTAGGGCCCCCCTCCACACGCGACCTGCACCTCCGCCCGACCTCCATCTTCGCATGACCCTGCACGTGAGCTCCACCTCGACTCCCGTCTCCGCCCAACCTTCGTCTTCGCCTTACAGTGACCTGCGCGCGACCACCCCCGCGCCCTTTCTTCTTGCGCGTGCTCATTTTCGGCGTGCGGCCCTCTCTCCCTGCGCGCTCCATACCTACGCGCATCCTTCTGCGCGGCTCTTCGCAGCCCGCGCCCACAACTCCGCAACCCCCACTCCGCGGCTCCTCCCCGCAGCCCCTTCTCCTCCCAACTCTGTGGCTCTCTCATGGCCCCCTGCTCACCTTGTTGTAAAGGAAAGTTTTCTATGGCTAGGGTTTAAGAGGCCATCAACGTACTAAGGTTGAAAGGTGGATGCATATAGATCTACAAGTATATATAAGCAAGTTCAGAGATTAGAATGGTTCATACCTTAGCCAAACGAAGGTTGATCCAAGCAGCCCTTCGATCCTCTTCTTGCTCTTCTTGCTCCAAGAGACCTGCAAAACGAATTATACCTTCCTCAAACCAATATGACCACATATAAAGCAATGATAATCAAATAAACATGAAATAATAATCTGATTAACATCATAATATGATCATAAACAGAGATTCAATCACACATTGAACAATTATTTGGGAAGAAGAAGGACATCGCATCTTTATTAATCTTGAAAACAAGTACAATTATACCTTCTCTCCAAGTTCGACACCTCACAAAACCTTGATCTGGTTCTGCTGCTTCTCTTCTCCAAGGAACTCAGCCTCCAAGCTCTGCAACACAAGGAGAATGCTTCTAGGGCAAAGGTGTGGGCAAAAAGAGCTCCAAATCCTGCAGCATAACAATGCAAAGATTCAAGTCTCCTCTCATGGACCTCCCTACCTCTATTTATATGCTTTATGAAGAGCTAAGGTCGAAGACAAAGTAGTTACAACTGAAGGAGTCAGTTGCATAACTACCCAAACTACCCAAATTTCAAAATACGTATTTTTTTTACATTTTCAGGAGGCGTACGTGTGTTGCAGAGACAATAGTCGCGTACGCGAGTATTATATGTAGCAAGTCGCGTACATACGCTAGTTTCCTGAAGGAAACCCGCGTACACATCAAAAAAACTCATTTTTAGGGTACTTCTGGGCATTTTCAGACTTTGGTGTCTTTTGGAAAGTTTTAGCTAACTAAAATATCTTTCCAACAGTGCAGAGATGAGGTCAAATGGAGTTACAGAACTCAAGATATGGTTCCTCCAAGTTAGGTGTTTTTTCAGTGACTTTCATGAAGTGTCGTCATGGAAGTGTCGACATGCGACGGAATCATGGAAAAGTGGTCACAAGCAGAGATGTGTCATTTTGAGCTATAACACACTTCCGCCCAGTCTCTACTGAAACTCTACTGCTCGCGCATGTCTGCCCGCAGGCCCTAATCTGTCCAACTCGCAGCCCATCTACCTCTCCCCCTTACCCGCCCGCGACCATACGCCCTCCATCCCATCGACCACAATCCTAACCGTTCATCCCACTGCATCCCTTCAAACGACTAATGGAGGACCCGAAAGAAGAGAGAGAGTCGAAGGGCATTTCCAAAATGCCCATCTGGGATTACAATGACAAAGGCCAATTTCGTTACCTCAAGAAATATCAAGGTAACCCAGAATTCTACAACCCCACGGATATCGCATTGGAATCAAACTTCACGTTTTGGACATCTCAAGTTAAACAGATGCTCAGGAAATTGGAATCTCTCAAAGTCGAAAATGGCAGACTCCGTTCAGAGGTGGGCTCTCTTACTGCCAGAGTATCCGAAGTCGAAAGGGATAACTTATCCCTCAAGAAAATGATACAAGAAAGACAAAAACAGGACTCTTCCCACCCCTAGAACCAGGCACTTCACGTCGAAATCTAGGACCTCAGGACCAAGCAAGAAGAAATAGAATCCCAACAGGCCTCCCTTAAACAGGAAACCGAGTCGCACATTAACACATGGGCACAAGTAGTCCGAGGGAAAGGCAAAAATACTTCCTCCCTCACAGCTGTCGAGGAGGTCGTACAAGCCAAACTTGTCGAAGAGCGAACCCGACGAGTAAGAGAACTGAACCTGAAAGTGAGAGGTCTCCCTCAACCTCCTCCCTCCTCAGACCCTATGGAGATAGGAGGCAGGTTCTTGCGGGACACCCTCAGCCTATCAGATATTGCCTTGGACGGAGCTTGGGTGGGCCAGGACTCCACCCTCTTCATTAGATTCAGTAATGCAACAGACAGGCTCTGTGCCCTCAGAGCTAAACGTAAATTGTTCTCACTCCCCGACAGGATATTCCTTGATAGGGACCTTGTTGCCAACCTTTTTGTACCAAAGTTGGATTAGCTGAGAAGTCGCCAGTTAACAAACATGATAAATGTTTGTTTCCAGTGTATCAGATGATCCGCCTTTGTGCCTAGTCATTTTTGGCTAATCAGTTTTTGTTTTGAATAATTATGACCATGGCCCTGCGGGGTTTGTAATAAAATGTGCTAGTAGGGTGTTTTGAGTGGTTCGGTCTCCTAAGACGTAGAATTTCAACTAAGGTATTCCAGGAAGTTTTTTGCCCTTTACAATTATGCTTTGCCTATAGCCGAGTATAATTGACGAGGTTTTCTCCCACTTCCTCCAAAGCTGGAATGCCCGATTTTGAATTCTGAGCCTTGGGGGGTTATTAGAGCCCAACTGAGTATGTATAAACCTACTAGACATTGTTAGAATAGACTATGGTCACGTCCTAAGTCACTAGGACCCTCAGAAAAAAAAATTTACCGGACGCGTCAAATTTCTAATTTTTTTATTTTTCCTAAGTTTTTAATTAAATTTTTACATAATTTAAATGGAAAAATTCAATTTGTAATAAGTCAGCCATCCGGGGTCTGTTTGCAATGATTGAAGGCTCTAACCTTAAGCCAAAAATCATTCATGATCAGCCAGCTAGCACCAAGTTTCAGATCATCATTCAACCACATAACTCATATTTTCTCATAAAAAGTCAGTTTTGGGGAAATTATCGATTAAATAATAAAAATAATTATTTTGGAGAAAATCCAAATCTCTCCAAATTATTTCGAATTGAGCGAAATGAAATGCAGTATGACATGGCATCAGGCATTAATGATGATTGGAGTTAACAGAAATCGGCTTCAGTCAACATTCAGTGAGCATTGAGTCGTCATCCACTTGGCCAATTCGCCTCCTTCAGTGATGACCACGCTTGGGTGAGTTGGAGCTTGCCCATTAGTCTAGTGATTTGATCGAGGTTGAAGTGAGACATGTATTGATGAGTTCTAGGTATTGGCTCCTCCATACCTAGCCTCTGGACTCTCCAAACCTTCACGCCAGCCTTCTTCTCCCTCACGTGTGCTCTTTCCTCATGCCTCACGTCTAGCTTTAGAAGCTCACGCTTATGTTGATGGAGGGCTCATATGGTATGGAGATTGGTTGGTTAGGGTTGGAGTGGGGGCGCCTTGCCTAGGTGGAGGCCTCCCCTCACTCTCATCATCTTCCTCTTAGGTTTTGTGCTTAAGACATGGTTAGATCATTAGGTTTTGCTCCCTCCCTGCGTGGTGTGGGGTTAGGGTTTTGGGCTTTCTCTTATTGTATAAATAGAGGCTCCTTTAGCTCTATTGGTATGGAACTTTTGTGCTAGAGTTACTCTGTAGAAATTGTATCAAGCTTTGCTTGCATTTGATTAATAAGAATTTCGACTTTGGAGGTCCATGAGCTCTTTGCATGTCGTAAATGTTTCATGGTTGAGGTGATACTGCTTCTAACCCATTACTTTTTTACTTTGAATGAGCTCAGTTTATTTGTTAAGCTCAAGAGGGCCATTGTTGGCACGGTAGAGTAATTGTTTGTAGTTTCAAATCAATTATTTATGCAAAGTAGGTTATAACCATGATGAATATGAGTAGTTAATTATACGTAATATTGATCTTGGTTGAACTATCTTAGCATACTTTTCATGTGATATGATCTCACTTGTATTTGAGTTTTGGTATTAGCAGGGTTCACAGGTTGAAGAAGGGTGCGAGTTCAGCTACATCTAGCCCAAGCTTCAAGCAACCGGTTGTTTAACACTTTGTGATTGCAGGGCCTACAAGGATCGTGTTCTTCTCATACGAAAGAAAGACGGAGTCTTCCTCCATCTCTTGTGTTCCATCCACAAGAAACTTCCTTCTCTACCCTTCTCTTTAATTTTTGCATTGCCCAAGAAATAGATCCAAGCTTCCAATACTCATATTTAGATCTATCTTTTAGGGCTTTGTTAGATCTAGTATCATTCATTAGATCTAGGGAAAAATTTGTTCTTTGCATGTAAAATTGTAAATTTTTCCTAAGTATAAAATTATTCCAAAAAAATTTATTTTTGCATTGTCTTTCCCATCATCTTTTAGTAATATATGCTCGCTGATTTTTTACTTTTGTGACAGGTACAGCGGAAATGCTAGCGAAGTTTTGAAAACTCAAGCTTAAAAAGACTCATAATCCCCCTTTCTTCTTTCCCCTTTCTGCAACTTGCTCCAAAAGCCTTCCAAGAATAAGAAAAGAAGCAAAAAAGGCATCAAAGGAAAGCATTGTAAAAAAAATAATAAAGAGCAAGTGGGATTATGGCTCCCACACCCTTCTTCCTCCATTTGGGGGAAGCTTGTATCGTCTCCTTATGTTCATGTTTTGTTTAATAATTTGCTAAAAGTAGAATAGGATAGAATAGTTTCGAATTGTTAGAATTTTGCTTTTCATTGAAGTTAGATAGAAAAGTTGATTAGTTCATCTTTCATAAAGTAGAAAAGATAAAAAGTTTCATCTTTTATTGTTTAGTTAATTCAAAGTTTTATTTACCTTTTTGATATAATTTTGCAAAACCTAAAAAATATCAAAATCTCTTGAATCTCACTTTGTGGAACAAGAGTGCTCTCTATCGGAGAGTTGCTTTTCTTTTGTTATCTTGGTTTTGTTTTACTTACCCCCATGCTCTCCCGATTATGGCCTAAAAACCTGAAAGAGACTCTTGGGTAGATTAGTTCTTTAATTTTTCTTAAGTTCAATCAATTAATTGTTAAAAGTCTCTTGAACTTGCCATAACCCAAGTCAAGAGCACTCTCTATCGGAGAGCATAGTTAGACTTGCATTTTCCTTGCATTAGGCATATAGAATAGCTAAATCTCTTGAACATTTGTCATAAGACAAAGTCAAGAGCGCTCTCTGTCGGAGAGTTTTAATTAATTTACTTAATAAAATCTTGCAACTCACATTCCCCTAATTAATTTACTTCGTTGATTATCCTTCACCTAGTATGCTCTGCCGACTTTCGGGTTGGGCTCGAACTTAGAACAGTGAACGGACTTGCTAAGTTCGCAAAGAAAAACATAATAAAAATTTTACCCATAACCAACACACCGGCGTTGTAGAAAATTTCCTAAGTTTTTCTCAGTAGAGGCACCGGAACTACCCGCTGTATAAGATTCTCAGCTAGCTGGTCAATCTTCGCGATACCAGCCTGGGATAATGGGCGGACCGTCATGTCTCCAATGGATTAACTTGGAACATTTTCCCGGCTATTGAAAACCTTTTGCTGAAACCATAAGCAAGATCATCTAAAATTGTTAAAATTAACCAAGAATAAGCGCAATAAACATTCACTAACATCGTTCTGATATTCACATAATATTTACGCTCGAAGCATCTCTGATAAGTTGACTCCATAGGCACTGGTTCTTTCTTTTACGCACTGTTGATAATCTGGGCCATTTGTCCATTGGATGTTTTGATTATAAGTTTATATCTATGAATGCTTTATCATTTCGTGAATTCTCAAATTATTGTCTATCATTTAATTATTGTGATAGCAACGTGGATTGCTTTGTCTTGTGTTTAGAATCCATATTAAACAAACACATTTCATCATAATAACTCCTAAACAACACCCATCCGCATCCATAACCATTAAAAACACTTAAACAACTTAAGAACCATAGAAACTCTTTTGTAGGGACTACCCCCCTTGGCTTCGTTGGGAGTTAGCCTAAACGGAGGAGCTAGGAGTAGGTGACAGTACCTAGCTCTGTGCTTGCCGCCAAGGTCACACCTCTCCCACTTTCCTAAGTGAGGAGACAGCTTTCGGAAAGTTTTTGCTGCTGGTGTGCAATAGGCGGGCAACAGACCTCACCAGAGCACAGGTAGCAGAGATCAAACAGTCTAGGGAACAGGTCGCAGCAGTACGGAAGGCAGGAAAATGGGTGGTTATCATAAACCTTTAGGCAGTCATCTGAGACTCCTTCCCCCCGGGATGGACGCCCTGGACAGGTAGCTCTAAAAGACGGGATCGATTGGAGAGACAACAGGGAACGAGCATCAATGTCCGCTGCTGGAATGGAAATGGGCCCTTTTGGTCATCCCCGGGTCTCCTATATGACGCACTTGCATCTACTGATATCCTCCTTGTGACCGAGACTCATGCGAGCCCTGTACGGCCTCTCCCAGATATTACAGGGTACCATTGGTTCTCAGCTTGCAGACAAGAAACAAGGAGCTCTGGTGGAGTTAGGGGGTCAGGAGGAGTTGCTTGTCTGGTAGAGACTCTCTCTGGAAGAGAGAGTCACTTTGATGGTCTCTGACGAGTACGCCAAATTCATGTGGATCCGGGTCAGAACCAAGATCCTCCCCATGAGACATATATACTTCACAGTTTGCTACTTCCCACGCGCGTCCTCATTAGTTGCCATCCACAACGGAGCGGACGGGGACCCTTTTAGGGATCTGTACACTGGCATCACTGAGTACTCTACTAACGGGGAGGTCATGCTGATGGGGGATTTTAATGCTCGTACGAGGGACCTCCAAGTTCCTCTCCATGATCGTCCCGAAGATGTGTTTTGTACTTAAGGACTCGACCCTGCCACAGTAGGTCTCCATGGAACTCAGAAGATTCCCTGGGTCCCACTAAAGCATACGGCAAGCATCTCCTACAATTAGGGGAATCCCACGAGTTGCTTATTTTGAATGGCCTCCCTTGTTTCTCAAACTCTCACCTTTTCACATGCTGGCCACATAGTGGTGGGGCTAGCATGGTGAACTACGCCCTAGCCAACCAGAACCTACTCCCCTTCATCCGAGACTTCTCCATCTCCCCCATCCCCCTAGCAGACCACGCTCTTCTTTCTCTCTCCCTCCAAGTCAACCCACCCCCCCCAACCCCGCTCTCCCTTAACAGCTACCCCTCACCACCCCAGACCACCTTTCGCTTCGACGAAGGCAACCCCGACATCTTCCTATCTGATCTCCGCCAAATTCTTCCCCCTGAAGTCCACTTTTCGACACTCAACTCAACCTCAGCCAAGTACCAATGCCTCTCATCAGCAATCTGGGAAGCAGCACTTAACTCTTTCCCCCATTCCATTCGTACCTCTTTCGCCACCCCTGGACCGGGTTCCTGCCCCATGAACAAGTGGTACGACGACGATTGTAAAACACTTCACCGAGAACTCTGTCGTGCCTTCCTCCATTCCCATCTGAACTACCCCGACATCCAGAGGTCTTACCACTGTCTCCTTCGTCACAAAAAGCGACACTTTGTCGCTCAGAGAAGACGGAAACTTGCAGTCCTCCTCGCCTATTCCCCCAAACAGTTTTGGTGTACCATCCTCTCTCGGCGCTCCCCTCTGTCACCCGATCTGGACCCTCCTTCCATGTTCTCCCACACATCCAGGCTCTATAACATCCCCGGCCAGGCTCACATTCGTGTTGCATCCCCCCCCTCCTCCTGCCACCTCTTCACCAACAACGACGTCACAAAAGCCATCCGAGCGATGCGCAGCAGCAAATCAACAGACGAAGAAGGCTACCAAGCAGAGTTCTTCAAGCATGGTCTCTGGCTTCTAGTTAGCTACTTGGCTAATCTCTTTAACCGCGTGGTGTGCGAAGATTTCCACTGGTTTGGTCCCATCACATCATCCATCCGATTCACAAGTCAAGGGCTACCGCTGATCCTAACAACTACAAAACGATCATGGTAGGCCACACGTTCTGAAAACTCTATGCTACCGCTCTCCACATGAAGCTTTCCAATGATTTCGAGCAAAGAAATCTTAGAGGCCGTGGTCAAGCAGGATTCAGACCGACACATCAGACCATCGACCACATTTTTACTCTCCAAGCCGTGATTGAGGAGGCGCGTCACCACTCCTCGAAGGCCTACTGCTGCTTTGTAGATTTTCAGAAAGCATTCGACTCAGTCTTGAGAGAGGATCTCTTACAGCGACTCAGGGATATCGGTATCTCGACAATCTTGCTAACGACTATCATGCGCCTATACGAGTCTTTTCGGGGCCGCCTCCGCATGGCCAGAGGGCTATCCGAGTTCATCCGTAGCACCATCAGGGTGAATGAAGGTTGCCCACTCTCCCCCACCTTGTTCGGAATCTACATCGACAAGCTAGAGACCTTCCTTTTTTAGCATACCCAGGAAACAGATGGGTGCCTCCTCCACCAAGTCGTGATCTCTATTCTACTTTTCGCTGATGACATTGTACTCCTATCTTCCTCCCCGAAAGGTCTGCGTAGACAGCTTGATGCACTAGCCCTGTTCTGTGAACTCCAAAAGCTGACTGTAAATCTAAGCAAAACAAAGGTGATCATCTTCAATGGGGTTAAGAAAACCTCAAACTTTCGTTTCTTTTTCAAAGGGGAGGAAGTTGAGATCACCAGCACTTGCACTTATTTAGGAGTGTAGTTCTTTGGCCCCCGCTTCAGTCTATGACCAGCTCTCCATCCTCGAATCAACAAGGGGTACGGGTCCCTAGCCCTCTTCGAGAGACAATGTTTTAACTTTTCATCACCATTTCCAGGATATCTCATCCAAGATAGACTTGCTAAATACTTTGATTCGTCCCACTGTTCTTCATGGATCAAAGATCTGGGGCCCCTCCCTACTCGAGTCAGACTAGGCATCGGTTGAGAGAGTCCAAATCCTTCTTCTTCGATGTATCATCAAATGTAAATAGACAATGCCGCAGCACATCATCCTCATTGAATTTGGAGCCCAGCGCTTCCGCCTCGAGGCAGTTTTCAGATTGGTTTCCTTCATGCACCGGATCCATGTTTAGTCAACTCATCAAAAAGTCGGGATAGGTACCCTTATCTAGCATACTACTCTGCTCAGACCATCACCCACGATGCTCGCCCAGGCAAAGCCAAATGTTGGCTCACGGGGGTCTCGAACCTTCTTGCTTCAGTAGGGATCTAGTTGGATCGTCTCCCCCCGTTCCAATACTCTCTCGATGCTCCAGGGCACCTTCTGCCGCTCCGACAAGAGTTAAACAAGATCATCAGAGAAGAAATTTACAAGCAGTTGTCCAGGTTACTTAGATTAATCCCCCAGGAGGATTGCGACCCAAGATGGCCTTTTATGCTAAACACTTCTTAGAGATCAGAGACGAGCTCATTGTCTGGCCCCGGTATACGTTTCGCCATTAGATGCAAGCTCTTCAAATCCCTCTCGGACAGTTCAGAGTATGTTCACATAGACTCCGGGTAGAATCAGACCATTAGATTGACAGATCATATAGGATCTGCCAGCTATGCCATCCACAGGAGGTGGAAACCGAGTCACATTTTATCTTCAAGTGCCCTGTCTACTATGAGATTATAGGACATTTCTATTTCCTGTTCAGGGGGCCCCAAACTCTAGCAGCTTTCTTCAGATACACTGATCAGAAATGTCTTGCGCTCTATATCCAGGAGGCCCTCAGGCTTCGATCGCAGATCCTCCAGCATCCCACTAGACCAGACAGCACTCAGCGGATCACGGCATTCTTCAGCGTGCTACCTTCTTCCAGGGGCACCAAGAGATCTACTGACCTCGATATCGACCCATCTACTAGATCAGTAAGGGCTGCAGGCTCTCGACCCACGAGATCTCAACGACAGCCCCGGACCAGACCTCCCGTCGAGAGGCACCCAAGACCCTCCAGACCCCGCAGACATCACTCTAGAGAGCACTCTGCGCCCACCAGATCCGATTCAGGACAATAGACACTTTTGCATTTCTCTCAGTTCTCTTCGTTCAGCCTCGGATGTTATGAGTACCAGACCCTCCTTGGTCACTTTGGCTCTCGGATCTTGTCCACCTAAGCTCCGTCGCCCTTGTGCAGGGTTATAGAGGCGAAACTGGAGCAAGAGCTCTCCTATGTTACAGTTTAACCTATTTTGTACTTCTTTACTTCCTTTTCATTGCTTATATTGTATTTCCATTAAGGGAGATCGTTTGATCCTCCCACATGCATGACATATTATTGTAACGTGTTGATGAAATTGTCATTGATGCCAACATAGACTTGCAATGGCCCCACAAGATGTCATTGATGCCACCAAGTCCCACTTCCAGCGCCTTGACCCATTACAGAGTGGGTTTGCACCTTGCAGTGCCTTGGATCCCTTACAGAGTGGGTTTGTTCCTGGAAGCACCTTGTACCTAGTTGACAAGGTCCCTGTACCCACAAGCATGGATCTTGATGCCACCACCTTGCTGAAGATGTTGAAGACCCTATTGATGGCGTTGAAGACCCTGGAGATGGTCCTGAAGACCTTACAGAAGTTGGAGAAGCCCTAAATGGGTTGAAGAAGCATCAATGACCCATTTTGTGGTCATTCATGCTCTAATGGTGTCATGGTACCCCAGGAAAAGACCTAACACTCCCACGGGTGATATCTTGACCCCTAGAGGTCTCCCGGTGTGGTTGAGGTGGTTGAAGCCCCTTGCTTGATGAAGTAGCCCTGAAGAAGCCCTTCGACCCACACTTGACAGCTTTATGGTTCTTGCACAGTTGATGAAGATGATGTGGTCCTTGATGACTTGATGAAGACCTAGAACCCCTGTTGATGACCTCGATGCCCTTGATATGGTCATGGAGCCCACTACTTACACTTAACATTGTTAGATGGCATCCTGATGGTGGGACCCTTAATGAAGCTTTTGTGGCTTGCTAAACCCTTTCCATTGATGATGATTTGTGAACAAGCCCTAATGGCTTGAAGAAGTAATGATGGCGCCCTCATGTGTGAGGTCTTTGACGTCCTGAACAAATTGAAGATTTCAAGGGTATTGGACCATGGGATTGCAAATAAACCCATCATAGGGAGATAGCCCTTGTCATGTCGTTTCCAACAGTAGGTGGTACGTCACGTGGTTCCTCATGGTTCAAGAGATATGGATTTCTGAAGTTGGGGTACCCCACCTTTTTGGGGCAGCCAACCAAACAAAAGATATTTTTTTAATTAAATTTTTTTAAACCCCAAGCAGGTTGACCCCATAAAAAATTGGTATGAAAATGTGTATAAATAAGAGGGCTCACGACCTCATTTAGTATGTAAAAAAAATTTGGAAGTGCTCTAAGGTTTTTCGCTGTATGACTGAGGAATTTCGGGTGGCAGCAGTCCACATAAAAAAACGCAGAATTTTTTATAGCGGCAGCAGACTGTTGCTGAGGTTCGGTGGCAGCAGCAATAGGAGGAATACAATGAATTTTTTTTTGCAGCAGCAATTTACAGTGGTTTCTTTTGGCAGTCCAAAATTTGCAGACCTAGTTGTCTTGCTTGGGGTCTTTACCATCTCATGAGTTTTTGAAGAAAAACAATCCTATTCTACTCAGCCTAAACAACCCAAAATTGCAGAGATGCCCCAACAGTCCCATCCGAATTTATTGCAGCAGATGGTGGATAATTTTGGTCCTTATCTGTATGTCCTGAAAATGGTGGATAATATTTTTTTTCTTATCGTTATGTCCTAAATTGAAATGGCAGTGGCAATCCTATGACAGTCCGATTTTGGTGAACCTTTGAAGAGGCCACAGAACACATTTTGAGACTTACACAGTGACATCTTTTAGGGTTCAAGACAACCCTAGTAACACTGATGTCTTGGAGTAATGTTTTGATATGACAGCCCGAAATGCATGATGGAGATGACTGCCTCAAGCCTGAGGTGATGCACAGTCAAGATTGATCCACAGTCTCAAGTTTTTTTTTAAAGTCATATAAAGTGGTTAAGATCATCTTTAAGTCCAAGGTGATGCGCGTTGGTTGGCGTTCTCTTCCATTCATTACACAGTCCGTTTTGAACTTGATTTGGATCTTCTTAGCACAGTCTAAGCTTGAAAAGAGTATGACAGTTCAGTTTGGAGATCCTTGGAGCTTAAAAGCAGTGTTCCACCAAGTTTCCGGGACGCGGGGGCGTGGGAGCGGGGAAACGCACATTGGGGACGTGTAGAGACACCCCAAAATTTTGGGGTATTTTGGGGGACGGGGAGCGGGGAGGCGTCAAGGTCCCTAGCATAGGGGTTTGGTCTCTAAAATTATAAAAAACAAAAAACAAAAATAATAAAAATATGAACCCCAACACATAAACATATCAATTCATCATCCCATCACCATTTGCATACTAGCATGCTTATGTTTCCGAAGAGTTCAGTGTAATTTAATGTAATCGTTATAGCCAAGCATATCATATCGATGTTTGTTTCTCTTTATTTGTTTCGATTTCATTTTAAAATGACCATTTAGTGTAAAAGCCTAAAATTTAAGATGAACCATTTCTTTTTTAAGTAAACAAATTTTAAAAATTGAGGGCAGTGGGGGCCTGTCGGAGCCCCCCATTTTCAGGAGGGGGCGTGTGGGAGCCCCCCAATCCGGGAAACTCATAGACCCGCGTTTCCCCAAGTTTCGTAGAAAGGGGGCGCTGGGAAACGTTTCCCATGGAGCCCCCAGCCCTCGGGGCGTGGGAAGCGTAGGGGGCGAGCCCCCGACCCTGGGAGGCGCGTCCCCGTGGAACACTGCTTAAAAGATGACAACCCTAGTTGCTTAAGGTTGACAGTCTCACTTGAAGAAGTTGACAATCTCTTGTGAAGAGGTTTGGAACCCTAGGATGATGAGTGATTAACAGTCCCGAGTTTGACTCCAATTCTGAGGTAGATGACAGTGGTTGAAAGACGATCCGAATTGGTCCATAGTGCAAGCTTGTATGCACAGTCAAGCTTGAAACAAATCCGAATTTTTCTGTAAGAACACATAATTCAGACTTGGGATTTGGATGGGGTCTTTCTCAGCATGTAGACAAGCCCGAGTTTCTTCCACGGTTCAACTTTTGATGCTTCCAAGTCCAAGGTTGATACACAGTTCAGTTTGACATGTGTGTTGGGGTTTAGTTGCCTGGAAAGAGGTGTGCATGTATACACAGTCCATGAGGTTGACAACGCAAAGCTTGAACATTGACAAAAGACGACAAGCTAAGACATGACAAGGTATGTGTGACAATGATTACTTCAGTAAAAGACATGACAAGCAATGAAAAGAATTGATGACATCTATGTGACTGTATTGAAGACTTCCTTGATGACTTGACATGCTTGAGAAAGTGAAGAAGACCATGATGATGATGACAGTTTGACACCTACTGCAGTATGGCAGTGATATCTACAGTAGATGACACATTGATGACAAGTGGCAATGATAGCAGTAGACTTGACACATATGGCTTATTGAGCAGAGGTTGATTGAGAAAAGGTTGAAGAGAAGAGGTATGTTTGTGCAGCAGATCGATGACAATCATAGATTGGCATCAAGCTAGCAAGTTGAGTCTTGCACTTGAGGATTGGACTCCTCAAATCCTTCTTAGCAAGGTCTAAGAAAACCAAGCAAGGTCCTGGATGAAGAGTAGGTGCTCTTTGTATCAGTAGGTGCTGATTTTACCTCACGGTTGTAGCCGTTCCAAAACAAATACAAAAAGATTCAAAATCATATGGTGTTGTGTTCTCTTGTGTTATGGTTCTTGTTATGACTCCATGATTCAGATGCTTATGATTTATAAATGATGAAGTGGTAGATGTTTATGAAATGATTATGTAAATGGTAAAATAATGCATTGATAAAGTAGTTGTTGATTGTTAAAATTGAAAAAGTAATAAAGACTGCACACACAGATTAACCCCCCCTCTCTGTGTTCCAGGTGTGTCTAACACTTGGTATTAGAGCCGGCCTTCGTCACAAGCCTAGCAAGCTTGAAGGAGATCCTTAGACACAATGGAGGAAAAGGAAGAGTTGTCAAGCATTGATGTGCCTATACTTGATATGACAGATTATTTCAGTTGGACGAGCAAACTGAAGGCTTATCTGAAGAAGTTTGGTGTTTGGGAGATTGTTATCAATCCACCAGCTCCATCAAACAAGAAGGGAAAATCAGTTGCACAAAAGGAAGCAAAGAAGGACAACACCACAGCCTTGAAGTTCCTCATGGATGGACTTCCCAGCTCAGTGAAGGAAAGTGTAGGAGAATACACTTTAGCCAAAGACCTATGGTTCAAGTTGGAAAGCGAGTATCAGAAGGAAAGACCAAAACCCGAAAAGACAGATTAAGAACCAAAAGACAAGCCCCCAAAAGAGATCAATCAAGAAGAAGACAAGCAAGAAGATGACTCCAATAAAGGTATGGACTCTTGTGATTGTAATGATAATTTATGTGATGAAATTGAGAAGGTTCTTGCAGATGATGATGAAGGGCTATCAAAGACTGCACATGAGATACATCTCACGTTGCTGAATATTGATCTCAGAGCCAATTGGTTCCTGAACACAGTAAATCTCAACCAGAGTGACTTCACGAAGTTCAAAAAGAAAATCTTGGACTCCTTGAATGAATATCAGCAAAAGACCATGACAATGAAAGTGTTGCTTGTGAAGCTCAAACACAAGGACAAAGAGTTGCGGGATCAAATAAAATACAAGGATGTTGAAGTTGAACAACTAAAGACTGAATTGATCAGTCAAAAGGAAGAACCAGAAGAGCCTGCTGAAGAAGTTGAAGAAACTAAAGAGGTCAATCATGTTCTGAAGACTCAGCTGGAGGAAGCCAAGAGGATAGAAGAAATCCTGAAGAATCAGCTGGAAGAAAAGGAGAAGACAATCCAGAAGTTGGAAATGGAGGTAGTTGGTCTCAAGAAGAAAGGTAAGAAGAATGAAGCCTTGGTCAAGTTCCAGGACAATTCAATTGTCCTAGTAAGATCTCAGATTGCCAAATATCTCCACTCAACAAAACTGGTCTTGGTTACAAGAAGAACAAAGAAAAATCTGAAGATGACACTTGGTCTCTGAAGACTCCAGAAGCAGGTCCATCAACGTCCAAAGCTGCTCCCTATGCACCTGCACATGACAACAAGGATTTTGGAAGTTAAAAGATGAAACAAGGAGTTAGGTCTATTCCTCAAAGCAAGCTCATAAAAGAAACAACTCCAAGACCCAGGTATGAAAGTGGTTTCAATGGTTATTGCTATTTTTGTTCTAACTTTGGTCATAAGGCTATGGATTGTAGATTCTATGGAAGAACAAGGGCTGGAAGCCCCAATGACTCAATTAGATGTTGGACATGTAATCAAGTTGGACATGTTGCTGCCACATGTCACACATTGAGATGCTACACCTGCAGTGGGTTTGGCCACAAAGCCCAAGAATGTGCAAGTCAAAGAAGTCAACCAAGAAGGAATCCTTCATATACATCAGCAAGAAGATTTGAAGATTAGAAGACAAATGCCTACAGTCAAGGACACTCTCAAGCATGGAGAAATGAAGTTGATCAAAGAAGTGTTGGAAGTTCCAACAGCTCAATCAGGTGTTGGACATGCAACAATGTTGGTCACATTGTTGCATATTGTCGTACGTTGAGGTGTTATAGCTGCAGTGGCCTTGGGCACAAAGCTCAAGATTGTTGGAGTACACGGAAACAACCCTTGAGAAGTTACCTATACAACTCATTAAGGAAAGCCAGTGCAAATGAAGGAACAAATGCTCAAAGGACAGATGCCAAGAAGCAAGTATGGATGAGGAAGACCGAGCAATTGCAGATAGGAGAGGTTGATCAGAGCAGGAGAATGGCTGCCATATGGCAAGCCAAGTGTAAGGTTTCTTAAAGACCTTAGCACACCTTGAGTTCAAGAGGCTAGGGGATGAACTCAAAGGAGAAAGGATGGTTACTCCAGGCATACAGACAGGTCCTAGGATCATGCATATTGATAGGGGGAGCAATGATCAGTGATCAGTACCACCTTCAGATGTCAATATGTAGTCACCCTTTTCCATTGATGTCAAAGGGGGAGAGATGAAGACAAAGGGAGAGATGACGACAAAATGGGAGCATGCTCACAGGGAGAGCATGAGTTGTTGTCATCAATGACAAAGGGGGAGATTATTGATGAAATTGACATTGATGCCAACATGGACTTGCAGTGGCCCCATAGGATGTCATTGATGCCACCATGTCCCACTTACAGTGCCTTGACCCCTTACAAAGTGGGTTTGCACCTTTCAGTGCCTTGGATCCGTTACAGAGTGGGTTTGTTCCTTGAAGCACCTTATACCTAGTTGACAAGGTCCCTGTACCCACAAGCTTGGATCTTGAGGCCACCATCTTGCTGAAGATGTTGAAGACCCTGTTGATGGCGTTGAAGACCCTGGAGATGGTCCTGAAGACCTTACAGAAGTTGGAGAAGCCCTAGATGGGTTGAAGAAGCATCAATGACCCATTCTGTGGTCATTCATGCTCTAATGGTGTCATGGTACCCCAGGAAAAGACCTAACACCCCCACGGGTGATATCTTGACCCATAGAGGTCTCCCGGTATGGTTGAGGTGGTTGAAGCCCCTTGCTTGATGAAGAAACCCTGAAGAAGCCCTTGGACCCACACTTGATGGCTTTATGGTTCTTGCACAGTTGATGAAGAAGATGTGGTCCTTGATGACTTGATGAAGACCTAGAACCCATGTTGATGACCTTGATGCCCTTGATATGGTCATGGAGCCCACTACTTACACTTGACATTGTTAGATGGCATCCTGATGGTGGGACCCTTAATGAAGCTCTTGTGGCTTGCTAAACCCTTTCCATTGATGATGATTTGTGAACAAGCCCTAATGGCTTGAAGAAGTAATGGCACCCTCATGTGTGAGATCTTTGACGTCCTGAACAAATTGAATATTTTAATGGTATTGGACCATGGGATTGCAAATAAACCCATCATCAGGAGATAGCCCTTGTCATGCCATTTCCAACGGTAGGTGGCATGTCACGTGGTTCCTCACGGTTGAAGAGATATGGATTTCTGAAGTAGGGGTACCCCACCTTTTTGGGGCAACCGACCAAACAAAAGATATTTTTTAAATTAATTTTTTTTAAACCCCAAGCAGGTTGGCCCCATAAAAAATTGGTATGAAAATGTGTATAAATAAGAGGGCTCACGACCTCATTTAGTGTGTAAGAAAATTCGGAAGTGCACTGAGGTTTTTCGCTGTGTGACTGAGGAATTTCGGGTGGCAGCAGTCCACAAAAAAAAAAACGCAGAAATTTTTATAGCAACAGCAAACTGTTGATGAGGCTCGGTGGAAACAGTAGAAGGAGGAATACCACGAATTTTTTTGCAGCAGCACTGTTATAGCCCAAAATGACACATCTCTGCCTGTGATCACTTTCCCATGATTTCGTCGCATGTCGACACTTCATGAAAGTCACTGAAAAAACACCTATCTTGGAGGACCCATATCTTGAGTTCTGTAACTCCGTTTGACCTCATTTCTGCACCGTTGGAAAGGTATTTCAGTTAGCTAAAACTTTCCAGAAGACACCAAAGTCTGAAAATGCCCAGAAATACCTTAAAAATTCGTTTTTTGTGTATACGCGACTCTCCTTATGTGCAACCCGCGCATCACACGCGACACTTGTGTTTTGCAAGTCGCGCATGCATATATTCGCGGGTTGCTCTTGTGTAAACTCGCGTATCATGCGCGGGTTGCTATCCTTCATAGTCGCGCATCTGTTTCTTAACATTAAAACATAAAAACACGCCTTTTTGAGTTAGTTTGGGTAGTTATGCAACTGACTCCTTCAGTTGTAACCACTTTGGCTTCGCCCCTAACTCTTCTTCAGCATATAAATAGAGGTAGGGAGGTCCATGAAGGGAGACTTGGAATTTTCGCATTGTTATGCTGGAGGAATCGGGACTCTCTTTGCCCACACCTTTGCCCTGGAGGTCTTCCCCTTGTGTTGCAGAGCTTGGAGGCTGAGTTCTTTGGAGAAGAGAAGCAACAGATCCAGATCAAGGTTTCGTGAGGTGCCAACTTGAAGAGAAGGTATACTTGTACTTGTTTTCAAGATTAATAAAGATGTGATGTCCTTCTTCTTCCCAAATCATTGTTCAATGTGTGATTGAATCTCTGTTTCTGATCATATGATGATGTTATTCAGATCATTTGTTTATGTTTATTTGATTATCATTTTCTTATATGTGGTCATAATGGTTTGAGGAAGGTATAATTTGTTTTGCAGGTCTCTTGGAGCGAGAGGAGCAAGAAGAGGATTGAAGAGAAAGCTTGGACCAGCCTTCAGTTAATCAGGTGTGGATCTTTCTCATCTCTGAAACTTGTTGTTATATGCTTGCTGAACATTGTGCATCTCTCTTTCAACCCCAGTACGTTGATGGCCTCTTAAACCCTAGCCATAGGACACTTTCCTTTACAACAAGCACCAATTTACAGTGGTTTCTTCTAATAGTCCAAAATTTGCAGACCTAGTTGTCTTGCTTGGGGTCTTTACCATCTCATGAGTTTTTGAAGAAAAACAATCCTATTCTACTCAGCCTAAACAACCCAAAATTGCAAAGATGCCCTAACAGTCCCATCCGAATTTATTGCAGCAAATGGTGGATAATTTTGGTCCTTATCTTTATCTCCTAAAAATGGTGGATAATATTTTTTTTCTTATCTTTATGTCCTGAATTGAAATGGCAGTCCTATGCCAATCCGATTTTGGTGAACCTTTGAAGAGGCCATAGACCACATTTTGAGACTTCCATAGTGACATCTTTTAGGGTTCAAGACAACCCTAGTAACACTAATGTCTTGGAGTAATGTTTTTATATGACAGCCCGAAATGCATGATGGAGATGACTGCCTCAAGCCCGAGGTGATGCACAGTCAAGATTGATACACAGTCTCAAGTTTTTTTTTTTTAAAGTCATATAAAGTGGTTAAGATCATCTTCAAGTCCAAGGTGATGCACGTTGGTTGGCGTTCTCTTCCATTCATTACACAGTCCGTTTTGAACTTGATTTGGATCTTCTTAGCACAGTCGAAGCTTGAAAAGAGTATGACAGTTCAGTTTGGAGATCCTTGGAGCTTAAAAGATGACAGCCCTAGTTGCTTAAGGTTGACAGTCTCACTTGAAGAAGTTGACAGTCTCTTGTGAAGAGGTTCGGAACCCTAGGATGATGAGCGATGAACAGTCCCGAGTTTGACTCCAATTCTGAGGTAGATGATAGTGGTTGAGACACAGTCCGAATTGGTCCACAATGCAAGCTTGTATGCATAGTCAAGCTTGAAACACATCTGAATTTGTCTGTAAGAACACATAGTTCAGACTTGGGATTTGGATGGGGTCTTTCTCTGCATGTAGACAAGCCTGAGTTTCTTCCACATTTCAACTTTTGATGCTTCCAAGTCCAAGGTTGATACACAGTTCAGTTTGACATGTGTGTTGGGGTTTAGTTGCCTGGAAAGAGGTGTGCACGTATACACAGTCCATGAGGTTGACAACGCAAAGCTTGAACATTGACAAAAGATGACAGCCCTAGTTCATGAGGCTGAGTGTGGAGTGTGATTAGTCCAAGGCTGAGTTATCCTAATGACAAGCTAAGACATGACAAGGTATGTGTGACAATGATAACTTCAGTAAACGACATGACAAGCAATGAAGAGAATTCATGACATCTTTGTGACTGTATTGAAGACTTCCTTGATGACTTGACATATGCTCAGCTCTGTCAATTTATGATCAGTGACAAAGTGAAGAAGGCCATGATGATGGTGACAGTTTGACACCTACTGCAGTATGGCAGTGATATCTACAGCAAATGACACATGGATGACAAGTGGCAATGATAGCAGTAGATTTGACACATATGGCTTATTGAGCAGAGGTTGATTGACCAAAGGTTGAAGAGCAGAGGTATGTTTGTGCAGCGGATTGATGAAAATCATAGATTGGCATCAAGCTAGCAAGTTGAGTCTTGCAATTGAGGATTGGACTCCTCAAATCCTTCTTAGCAGGGTCTAAGAAAACCAGGCAGGGTCCTGGATGAAGAGTAGGTGCTCTTTGTATCAGTAGGTGTTGATTTTACCTCACGGTTGTAGCCGTTCCAAAACAAATACAAAAAGATTACAAAATCATATGGTGTTGTGTTCTCTTGTGTTATGGTTCTTGTTATGACTCCATGATTCAGATGCTTATGATTTATAAATGATGAAGTGGTAGACGTTTATGAAATGATTATGTAAATGGTAGAATAATGCATTAATGAATTAGTTGTTGATTGTTAAAATTGAAAAAGTAATAAAGACTACACACACAGATTCACCCCCCCTCTCTGTGTTCCTGGTGTGTCTAACATAACCGACAGTCTCGTTGACCTATTTGTGGTCATTAGTGGACATTAATAAAATTATCTTATCTTAGCTGTCATTAAAGTTGAGTTACAGCAGTGTTTCTTTCAGTCTAAAATTTTATGTAATTTCCAGCCTCATTTCTAGGTTGGGCATTAAACTGAGAGAATTTTTTACATTTAAACCGGTGGCTAAAACTGAGAAAAACTTACACAAAGATGGTGCAAAAATCAACCCTGAGATAATTGATGCCATTAAAAAGATTCCCTTGCCTAAAAATGTCAAAGCTCTCCAATCTTTTAATGGGCACATCAATTTTATTAGAATATTTATCCCAAACTTAGCTGAGTACATGAAAACTTTACAAATGTTATTGAAAAAAGATGTCAAGTTTGAGTGGACTAATGAGGGTAGAGAATCTTTCAGATGCATCAAAGTTGAAAGAAGCCATCACTAGATCTCGTCTTAGTCAACCCAAACTACTCCAAAGATTTCATGATCTTCTCCTTTGTATCCAAGGATACTATTGCAGGGGTTTTGCTCCAAAAAAACAACGAAGGATTTGAGCAGCCCACCATTTTCATGAGCCAAGCCTTGCAACAATCTGAGCTTAAATATACAACCATGGAAAAACAAGCTTTCATCTTAGTAAGATCTTTGAAGCATTTCAGAACATATGTTGGTTACCCAAAGATAGTCTGTTATGTACCTCACACGGCAGTTAAGGATATCTTGTGTCAACAAGATTGCTTAGGCAAAAGAGGTAAGTGGGAGTCTAAAATAAAGGAGTATGATCTAGAGATTAAACCCACAAAATTAATCAAAGGACAAGGCCTAGCAAAGATGTTAACTCAGGGTACTGAAGAAGCCTTCAAAATAATTTTGTCAAAATGAAGAACCTACATCGAGCATGCCTCCAGGATTGCAGCGTTTAGATCAACATTGGTATTTTGATATTATATTCTTTCTTCAAAACCTTCATGCCCTGAACATCTAAAAGGTCATAAAAGAAGGGCTTTAAGGTTAAAAGTCGTCAGATATTGCATCCCTCAAGAGGGACTGGGTTGGAGAAATCCAGATGGAGTGATCCTTAGATGTGTCAATGAGCAAGAGTCTAAGCAACTCTTGACTGAGTTCCATTCAGGATTTTGTGGTGCGCATTATGCAACAGATACAACATCCCACAAGATCCTTAAAGCAAGTTATTATTGGCCCTCCCTATTTACAGATGTTCATAAATTAGTCAGGAGTTGTCAGCAGTGCCAGTTGTTCACTGGGAAGCCTAGGTTGAAAGCCTTACCTTTGCAACCAGTGGTAGTTCTAGCCCCTTTCCAATAGTGGGGGTTTGACTTCATCGATAAATTCAACGATAACTCTAGCAATGGTTATTGTTAGATTTTAACATCTACCGATTACTTCACTAAGTGGGTGGAGGCTATCCCCACTAAAAAGGATACTGATAAAGTTGTTATGGATTTTCTAGAGAATTACATCAATATTAGATTTGGTGCTCCAGCCAAAATAACAATCGATAATGCCAAATCTTTTAGTTCTGCAGAGTTCACCAGCTTTTGCTTCAAATATGGCATTATCCTATCCCATTCTTCCAATTATTACCCGCAGGGTAATGGTCTTGATGAGTCTAGCAATAAGAAATTAATGACTATCCTTAAGAAAACAGTCGTAAATAATAAGAAGTCATGGGATAGGAAGATTAAGTATGCACTTTGGGATGATCGAATAACTAAGAAAAGTGCAACCGAGAAAACACCTTTCAAACTTGTGTATGGTTTGACTGTTTTATTGCCCATTTACCTTCAGTTACCTACCATGAAGATGCTCCAAGAGTATGAAATAGAGGAAGATTCCATGCCCAATAGGATCAATCAGATCATTGAACTAGATGAGAACCGAAGAAAGGCCCTTGACCATAGTATCAAAAATCAAGATAAGATCAAAAGAACCTTCGACAAGTCAGTTAGGCCAAGACCATTTCTAATTGGGGATACAGTTCTTCTTTGGGATAAAAGGAAAGAGAAGCCGAGAAAGCACGGAAAGTTTGAAAGCCTATGGATGAGTCCATACATTATATATGACGTGGTCAGCACAAATTCATTTCTCCTTAATACTATGAAAGGAGAAAAGTTGCTTTTACCAGTGAATGGGAAGAAATTGAAATTGTTCTTCAACAATGACATTTAATGCCCATTGGGGTATTCTAAGGGATTTCCTAAACCCTTATCTCTTTTCCTTTCATTTTTTCCTTTTGTACCATAACTTTGTGCTTTATCTTTTGTATCCTAGTTATAATTATGTATACTATGTATGTACCATAGTTTTTACATTATTGCAACTTATGTATTTCATTTTGGCATTGAATTATATATATATATGTGGCACTGATGCACTTTAATTTTGCGCAGGAACCAAATATTATGGGCCTCTCACACACTCTTTGAAAAAAGATCAAATGAGTGCACGTCCCGCAGTTGGAGCAAGATGTTATCCACTAAGTTGCACTTAGGGGATTTCCAGTGAGCATCTAGAGTATTGAACAAGTCAATTGTTCATTGTCAGTGCTCATAAGTTCTGTGGTTACATCAAGACCAGTTGTGGTCCCTTTTTTTATAAAAATGCAAGTCCATAACCTTGGGGACGTTGTAATAAATGTTCTAACACGACAAAAATTTTGTAAAGGACTTGGCTTCTTAGGATTTGGCCATCAATCCGATCATTCCAAGGTGTTTTTTCTCGTCATTTATGCAAATCTGAATAAGCGATGTATAATTTTCGAGTTTTTCACCGCTCCTCCAAAGCTGGAATTTTCATCTTGGTGGTTAAACCCGGGGAGGCTATTAAAGTTCATGTGTCGATGTATATAAGCGTGTTAGACATGGTTTTGAGTAATTAGGGACATGTACTAGGTCCCCTTTAGTTTTTATTTATTTCCGAAAAAAAAAATCTCCGCAATTTTCGATCATTTTTAATGCTTTAAATGGAAAAATTCAAAGTGTAATAAATGTATAATACGGAGTCCGTTTTCGGCATGTATGGGCTCATTTTCAAGATCAAAGCACCTCCTTTACCCACAGACCTACTTTTCCCATGCTCCGGGTGACTAAATTGTCCCGTATGGCATTATTTCTCTACCGGTGTGACAAAGTGGCAAAAAATTGCTAAATTTCGACAATTTGGCACCAAAGTCAAATTTTTTAAAACAGTCAAAAATTAATTTTTTAAAGTGTGAAGTGACTTGGCATGTGGATCCATTGGGTTAGCGCCCCTCTCCAACTTGGTGGCTATTCAAACTTTGGACAAATAAAAGGTTACAAATGGTTCTAATAAGGGGATGACGTCAACCACTAGAGGATTCACGCAAGTATCATTTAAGGTAGCGAATGGGATGAGGGTGGACCCCTCTCCATGTATTAAATGAATTTAAAACACTTTGGTTATGTTATAAGGTTGGGATATACTTCATTCAAGCAAGTGCATAAGTTGGTGAGGACTCACACGTGAGGGTTGACGCCAACTTCATGGATAGTGAGTGGTTGGGTAATGTGGCCCTTGAGGATTGGATTGGTGTAGTTGGTAGGAGAGCTGGCATTTGCCTCTCCAGTTCCACTCCTGATTAAATCAGATCAACTCAAAGCTAACTCTTCTCCTTTTGCCAGTGTAGGTAGCACCCCCCAGGGGTTTGTAGTTTCTATTTAAGCGAGGCCTTTTTCCTCATTCGGGACGGAAGCAAGGAACCTATGCTCTTGTAATGCTTTGCAATTGTTTATCTTATGAATAAAAGTGAAGACTTTGGAGGTCCATTGTGTGCAAGTTCTTTTTCATGGTGAATGCTTGTGCTTCATGAGGTGATATTAGCTTAGTTTTACTTCTTCACATGCAAATTGTGGTATCATTTCTAGCTTAAGAAGGCTATCTTTAGTCCATAGAGTAGGCATTTGAGGTTTTCAAGTTGCTTGCTTGTGTTTGGTTTTCTATGATTCGAAAGTAACAAGTTGTAGTTGGTTATGCTAATGTTCTTTTGGTTTTAGTTAACTTATCACACTAGATTTGATCTTGCTTGCTTTGAAGTGTTTTGTAGCTTTGCAAATCATCAAACGTGAAGGAGAACTAGGAGCTCGATTGCATCATTTTTCCCTTCACAACATCTTTTGGATCTAACTTTTCTTGTGCCACAGGGACTCCTTACTCTTCACAATATTCAAGTTGGGGCTTGAGGCTTTCTTTCTTTCTCTTAAATCATAAATTTTCCTTGGTTACCTGTTGAAGCAAGATATTTCATTTTTAAAAAGTTTTATCATAAAGATTAGCTTGTTATTTTAGCAGATCTAAAGAGCATCTAAATCTTTGTTATAAGCCTAGATCTAGCATCATCTACTTAGTACTTTAAGTAGCATAATTTTTCAAATCTTTGCTAGTACTTAGTAGTGTATTATTTTTATTGTATTATTGCACTAATCTACTAATTTGCAAACTTTTGACTTGTTGGTTTTTAGCAGGTTGAACAATAAAAAAAGGGAGTTGCTGCCAAATTTTTGTGCTTTAAGCCTTCCAAAGCACCCGAGATCCAACCCACTTCCCCCTTCTTCGTGTAGAAATAATAGCTCCAATGCTATGAGCAGATATGCTAAGAAGAAGCACAGGAAATAGATCTTGCTACTAAGATAATTCTCACAAGCATACATAAGAAAAATAGAGAGAAGAAAAGAGACTGAATCACATGAATGAAGAGATGAATATTGGAGTGTATCCTTCTATTGAATAATGATGAATAATAGTGTACATAAATAGTACATCCCTCATAGGTAAAATCAAGTTGTATGGAGACAACTCATAAAGCTCAGAAAGGTAGACTTACCAAATATGATAAATCCCCATAGGTGGCTAAAGCACTTCCCAAATTAGTCAAGGACCTCACGAATTAGCAAAAGCATGAGTGAGTTGTCAAGAGTGATGGATAAACATGCTAATCCTAGAAAATGGAGAGAAAATCGTGGAGGATGGGTTGGCAACAAAACATACCAGTTTCCTAGTTAACTAGCTTTACCTTATCCACAGAAAGGCTGGATAAAAGAAGAATAAGGCAGAATCAAAAGGAAAGCACAGTTACTAATTCTCGAAGTCCATAAAGTGGTCAAGATCAACCCAAAATCATAAATAAAGAATTCCTGGGGTATAGATGGCATGTGTTGACTTTAAGGTGTAAGTGGATTCCAACTAATTAGCTAGAGGATAGGAAATTAATCAAATAATGATTAAATATTTTATCCTAAGTTATGAGTGGGTTTAATAATATCCCAACACCCCCCTTTAAGTCTAACTTTATGATGGTATGTCAAAAAATATAGGTATATATAGGGCCCAGCAACAAGGTTATGGTCACCCTTTAACAATTATTCATGTCCAAAAGGCTGAGGAAAGAGGAAAAACCACATGGGGAAAATCCTCCCTCAAGAAAGGACAGGGCACAAAATGTGAAATAATGTCTTCAACATATCTTTATCTTCACCTGACTGAGCTGCTTCCTGGTGAAATACTTGATGAAGAAATCATGAACTCCATGATCATGCGCTAGAGTGTAGAACCTGCAAGAAAGAAGAGGAGAGACTCCTAGTATCTCATCAACTGATGAAGTAGGAGCATTATCTGAATGCTTCTTGATGTTGTCAAACTCTGATCTGCAAACAAAATCTAAAATGGAAAAGAGATCTGTGCATACTCCTTCCCAAAGAGTACAAAATTAAGACAATTTGTTACACACTCAATTCCCTAAATAGCTGCAAAATTGTGATGTGAATCACGTGTCATTCTTGCAATCTGATAGAGCACCTTCCCAGATCTGATATGAGGCTAATAAAAATCTGATATATCAGAAACATTAGCATATGGAACAGCAAAGACAAAGGCTTCAGTGACTCCATGAGGATATAGGGCTAGAATAGGAAAACTATGAGCAACTGGGGAAAACTGATAGGTGTAAAAATATGAATGATGGATGGACATGAGATTTAAATCATAAGTGTTTAGAACAGATCCAAACATGTTTAATATCAGTCCAAAGATGACTAAGGTCATGGATAACCAACCACTGAAAGATAGGCAAGACTTCAAACCATGTAATATAAGTAACATTGCATAAGAGACCAATGAGGAATCAACTAGTCAACTTGGAATTTGTATAGTCTTAGGATTATTCAGAGGTAAGGTAGATGGTATGGATGGTGGTATGATTTGTGTTATGACATGCATATCAACCTACAAACAATCTTCTAAATCAGAGATATAAGTTTGTGAATGAAATGAGGAAGAGTTGCTCAAAGACAAGTCAGTATCTAGTGAAAAATCACAATTTTTGGGAGATTAATCTAGTAGACTGATAGGAGAATTTTCAATTATCAAGGAAAGGATCTGATATTTCTAATCCTGATATATCAAAGACATGAGGAAAGGATTTAACTCTGGCACTCAAAGCATAAGTTATATCACCTTGGAACTACACACTATGACAATATTCTGAGGAATCAGGAGGCTTCTCTAGCTCATCTGGAACTTCGATCTTGTGCTTCTCAAGAAGCTGAGACATGATGTTTGCCTTCTTCTTGAAACACTTATTCTCTGAATGAAATCCCTTCTTGCAATAAGAACACGTGGATGTGCTCCCTTTCTTCTTACCCTTCTTTACTGAATCTTCATCAGTAGACTTCGGACTTTCATCTTCAATTTCTGACTTTGGCTTCTTCTCTTTCACAATTTGTTTTTCTTTGGATTGATATTCTTGCTTCTTTAAACCATGAGAGCATGATCCTTGCCCTTGCAAGAATTAAGGACACCCATCTGGATCAATTTATCTTGCTCATTTGTTAGTAAATCAAGAAAAGCATTAAAGAAGGCATTTTCCACTTAGGAATAGCAAGCCTAGAAGCATGAAAAGTAGACACAAACTGAGTAATCAAGACCTAATTTAGAAAGAATGGAAACGATTAATTGATCATCTTCCTTCTCAATCCCACATTGCTTGAGCATTAGAACAAGTGACTTGAACTTGGTGAAGAAACCCTCAAGAGAATCGAAACTGCTTGGACTCGGTGAGAATAACTCAATCTCCAATTGATGCGCTCTTAGCTCATCTTGAACTCCAAAGAGAGACTCCAGTTGGGTCTGTTGCCGCCTAATACACACTTTAGGGCATAGGAAAGTCAACAACCTTCTATGTGTGTCCTTGGGGGCAAGTGAGAGTTGGGGACCACTGTCACCACAGTCCACAACTCCTCTGTTTAGACCAGATCCTAACGGAGCCAAGGGGGTAGTCCCTACGGAAGACTATAGTCCTAAGTTTAATAACAGTTGAGTTAAAAGGATCTTTATTATTAAGTGAAAGGCTTAGGGTTTTACTATTTACTAAGGATGACAATCAGCCAATGCAAATGCAATATTTCTCAAATGACAATCAAGCCTTTATTCAGATACAACCAGTGCCTAAAGAGTGGAGTCAAAGAATGCAGCCTTTAATGAGATGCAATCTAGGTTAATTATCTCACAGGTTAAATGTTATCTAACAATGAGATGAATAAACAAATAGATGATACAGTTATAAACAATAATGAATCAAGATATCTAAGCAATGTACAGATGATCTAAATTTATCAGTATAAACAAATAAACAAGTAAAATAGTTACAGTTTAGACAAATATGAACCAGATTTACAAGTTGTAGACAAGAGATAGCAGAAGGAAAATGCCTTATATGAAATTTATCAAACCAACAGTAAATGAAAATGGAAAGACTTTAAGTTGAATTACTTGAAGCAATTAAACAAATGTTATTGAGTTATTAAGCATTCACCACATAAACAATTGCAGAACTGAAAGTAAATGAAACTAAAAGTAAATGAGACTGAAAGTAAAGTGCTGGAGTGAAAATGTACTGTAAATCCCTGATGGAGTGTAGAGCCTATTTTGCAATGCTTCTTGTTCTTTTTAGTAAATTTTATTACAGTTTTTCTTCTTGTATTAGGTTTTCAAACAGTGGTGTGTCTACCCCTACCACGTATCCCCTTAATCCAAAGGTGGAGTGTTGTTGTGCTCAAAACAATGGGAACAAGCCCACCTGTAGCTCACAGATCAAACAATGGGAAATAACCATTCACAACTAAATCCCCTTTGCAAAGACCTTTGCAAAGGGAATCTATGCATGTATAATGAAAAATAAACTCACAAATGAAAATGTTATGCCTCAGATTTGAAAATGGAAAGCCAACACCATGAGACAAGAGTTCCTCCAAATATTTCACTTGATTATGGCCCAACTAGGGCAAAGCTTGATACAAAAGAGCCTCTTAGGGCTTGAGCAAAATGAGCAAGAGAAATGTGAAAGAAGAAGAGGAGCGAAATTGGTAGCATAACTTTAGCATGAAAAAATTGTGTGGAGTGAGGGAGAGGAGCCCTTCTTTTATAGTTGAAGAGGTCCCAAATCCACTCCTAAATCAACGGTCCAAAACATAGATCTAAACTCTAGCTCTCCTCCACCCTTAGATCTAGGTTTGTTGACTTTGCAAGCCATCCACCAATCATAAGCAAGGGGGCCTCTTCAAATCAGTGGTCAAAAAGATAGATCCATGTCACAATGAAGCTTAACCCTTAGATCTAGAGTTTCCATGACTCAAGTGGGGCCTCCTTTGACTCAAATTTTGATTTTATTATTTTTAATTTTTATCTTTTATTTTTTAATCTTTTAATCTTTTATTTTTAAGTTTTAATCTTATATTTAATTTTTTATTTTTTAATCTTTTATTTTATCTTTTATTTTTTATTTTTAATCTTTTATTTTATCTTTTATTTTTATTTTTATCTTTTTATTTTTTAATCTTTTATTTTTTAATCTTTTAATCTTTTATTTTTTATTTTTTATTTTTTATTTTTTATTTTATTTTATCTTTTATTTTATCTTTTATTATTTTATCTTTTATTTTTTTATCTTTTATCTTTTATTAAGACAAGAGGGGCGCCCCACTTAGGAGATCTTCAAAATTTTATTTTGACCATGGGGGTTTATTTAAATGAAATTTTGACTATGCTTAGCCACCCCCCAAACTTAATTACCATGGCCTTATTTGATTTTTTCCTTCAAAATCAAATAATTTAATTTTTCACCCTAGGAAATTAAATTAAATTCGTAGGAAAAAATACCTTGTCTTAACCAAAATTGGTTTAATTTTCTAACCTCTTGTCAGAATGACATGAGACTTGAACCAATGGTTTAGGGGGTGTTATAGCATTTTCATTTGCATTCATAACCCCTATTACAAAATTCCAAGGTTCAAGAGATTACATTATTACATCAAAACTTAATTAATTAACCACCAAATGGTAAAGTTATTTAATTAAAAAAAATCAAAATAAAAGTTAAAATCCTAACGAAATTCCGCAAGACTACAAGATATGGCTAGCATGGTCATGGACAACAACTTGAAACCTTAGCCACCTCATGGGCTTGATTATCAGAACGCCAATTCACCACTTTGGAGGATTGGTGAGTGAAAAACTCAACCAATTAAAATTGTTAAATGACAAAATCAACTGGAAGGGGAAAAAACACTCGGTGAAGGGGACTTCCCTGATAATAAAGTCCATGGTGACATCCTTAAAGGAATGACCCATGCTGACATATACAGTTACATTAATTATCTCACATAGGGGAGCGGACATTTCGTGTACAAAGGGGCAAATTGCCCTACAAGAGTGAAAAATCCATAGATTTTTCCATGGTACAAATGCACAATAATGTACATCAGTAATGTACATGAAATTGCCACCTAGTCAAAATAGGTGGACAACAGGGTCCACACTTGGTTTGGAGTGGTCCAACCATCTAGATGAAAGAGTAAATCAGGAGAAATAGAGAGGCAAAGCAATCCATAGGCTTCATCCAACCTATTATGCCACTTAGCTTTCTCAATCACAGCATTGGGCTCATTCTCCAAAGCTAGACTAACTCTATATAGTCCTTTACTGCACAATAGAATGCCAATTTTGGCTTTCCATTTGTGGTAGTTGAAGGGAGTAAGAATTATAGTTGAGGAAGAATCCATATTGTTGAGTTGATCCACTCAAGAAGAAACTCTCTGCAACCTACAAAACAAAACTAGGAGAAAATATTGTAAGCTAGACAAGCTCTTCTTCAGAGAGGGATAGGAGACTGGATGCGCTCTGCTGGAAAGAACATATAGCTCCTCAACTCTGTAGAACTTGAGCAACCTTGTGCTCTGCTGGAGAGAACAGATAGCTCCTCAACTCTATAAAACTTGAGCAACATTGCGCTCTGATACCATGTAGAAATAATAGCTCCAATGCTATGAGCAAAGATGCTAAGAAGAAGCAAAGGAAATAGATCTTGCTACTAAGATAATTCTCACAAGCATACACAGGAAAAATAGAGAGAAGAAAAGAGACTGAATCACATGAATGAAGAGATGAATATTGGAGTGTATCCTTCCATTGAATAATGATGAATAATAGTGTACATAAATAGTACATCTCTCATAGGTAAAATCAAGTTGTATGGAGACAACTCATAAAGCTCAAAAAGGTAGACTTACCAAACATGATAAACCCCCATAGGTGGCTAAAGCACTTCCCAAATTAGTCAAGGACCTCATGAATTAGTAAAAGCATGAGTGAGTTGTCAAGGGTGATGGATAAACATGCTAATCCTGGAAAATGGAGAGAAAATCATGGAGGATGGGTTGGCAACAAAAGATACTAGTTTCCTAGTTAACTAGCTTTACCTTATCCACAGAAAAGCTGGATAAAAGCATAATAAGGCAGAATCAGCAGGAAAGTGCAGTTACTAATTCTGGGAGTCCATAAAGTGGTCAAGATCAACCCAGAATCAAAAATAAAGCATTATTGAGGTATAGATGGCATGTGCTGACTTTAAGGTGCAAGTGGATGCCAACTAATTAGCTAGTGGGTAGGAATTTAATCAAATAATGATTAAATATTTTATCCTAAATTATGAGTGGGTTTAATAATATCCCAACACTTCGTTCCCCTTCTTTCTTAAGTAATTTGTAAGTTGTTTTGACCAGTTTTTGAGGGTCAAAAGGTAGTTCTTTCTCTAAAAATTAGTATTGTAATAAATCATAAATAAAAATCAAGTGGGATTATAGCTCCTACACCCCTCCTTCCCCCATTTGGCGGAATCCTGTATCTGTCCATTTATTTGCTTTATACCCGCACAGTATTAAAGTAGTTTCATTTTTCTTTCTTTTTGTTTGTTTTTTGCAAGTAAAATAGATCAATCATAGTTCTTTAAAGTTTCATCTTTTCTTTCTCGCAAAATTGAGTACTTACCCAACCTCGCTTTGTCAAATACAGCATCCAGGCCAGAAAGAGATTCTTGGATGTAGTGATTAGAAAAACTCATCTTTTTTTCATGTTTACTTTATTTTTCTCTGACTATCTTGCAACACAAGCACACAACCCATCCTTGAAGGGTTGTACACTCGTTACTCGCTTTCACTAAATCGGAACAAACATTTTCCTCTACCGTGTATGCTCTACCCCTCGTGGCTTAGTCTGAGACTTAGGGATATCAAAAGCGGTATTGTACATTCAATAATCCCTCACATTTAATTAATCAACTCACATTAATAAAATTTACAACCCTTAAAACATTACGAAAATCCGGCGTAGCGAACCTGAGGAACGATGGGCAAATTCTTCAAGGAAAACAGGAACTAGAAAGCGACTGTGGGGTCCCGTACATCCTTGTTGGTGCAGTGTTGAACACCCCCCCACGATTTCATCTAACCCACATTTTCCTGTGCAGAGCCACTTTTCTCAGAATCCGAACATATTCCCAGTACCTCACGGTATATTGGGAATCTCCTTTCCCCCTTAACACACTCATCATATCCACATTTAACTTAAAATGAACCAAGAGACATTTGCAAAACACTATACGTTTTCAACAACATCGTACCATTTTATTTGACTCCGTTGGCACTTATCTCTATTAGCAACAATACTCTACAATTTGCTTAAATATCAGTTCATTAAAAGTTGCTTAATTTTTATATGTTGATGTTGTCTCTTATGTGATGTTGAAATAATTCTTATCTTTGCAAATAATCTTGATTCAATAATTTAATTCTAAACAATTCCTAACAACCATCTCATCCATAACTAATAAACTTCAAGAGATTTAGAAACTCTTTCGTAGAGACTACCCCCCTTGGCTCCGTTAGGAGTGGCCTAAACGGAGGAGTTGGGATCAAGTGACAGCACCTGACTCGAGACTTTCCCCCAAGGACACATCGAGCAGCTTGAATATTTCTGCTGCACTTTTCTCCCCAGGTGTGTGTAAGGCGGCAACACTTGGCTAATAGCAACCAACCTCACAGAGCATACTTGGGAACCTCCTGAATCAAGATAGGATTCACTACAACACAACAAACCCAATACATGGGGAAAACATGGAGGCATGCATGGTGAAATAATTACAAAGGGGGAGAGAAAGAGTCAATCTATCAATTTCAAACCCTTGGGATGTAGACCAAATAATGAAATGATGTGGACGAAATGTGAGTGGCCAAAGATGGAACCAAAGAAGGGGGTAAACATCCTTGTAAAGTCCAAGAGTCATCCTGGTTCAATGGTATGTAAGTAAATCAAGAAGCCCTAAAACTCGTCAACCTATGGTTGGTATTGCTAACTATACTCATCAAACAACCAATACATTTTGTACTAACCATAGTTACATATATTGTGTCGGCGAATATATCGCCGGGGGTCCGGAATGAAACTTATCGGCAACAACGGCGAAAATATCGGAAAATATCGGCAAATGTCGTTTCGCATTAAAAA
>LPNX011198745.1:58276-77029 GCA_001517045.1 Pseudotsuga menziesii
ACTTAAATCTACATTAAACAACAAATCTCAATCAAAATAAAAAATAATGAAAGTTTAATGTAAAGAATACATACCTGGTTAAATGCTATGGAAACTTGATTGCTCCCTTCCTCTCCTCTAGAAAATCGCCCAAATCGCCAGAGCTCCTCTTTCTCCAAGCTAAAATGTCCAAATGACTTGAAAAAACCCGGCCGCGGACTGTTATCGGCGTTTTTTTCTAATTTTCGGGCAGCAGGGCGATATTTTCTGTCGACTCGCGATAATATCGGAAAATATCGCGATATATTAAAATATTGCGATATATTGAAAATGTCGGAAATTATCACGATAAATTAGTGGCGATATATCGCCGGGGTCATTGAGTCGCGATATATCGCGATGTCGGCGATATATCGCCGATATATGCAACTATGGTACTAACAACAATATGAAGTACAAAATCAAATAATATATCATCATTATACATCATCTGGCATGGTATGGCAGTAGAAAATGACATATATACATGATCATCACATAATCACATCACTAGAATCATATAGAAGGCCCAACAAAAAAGCAGAAATGGAAAACTATAGTCAGGAATACATCCTCAAGCTGAAGTAAAAATAAGTTCTAAAATATGCCCACAAAATATGGCATAACATGGCCCTAAGTGAAATAAGAGATATGAAGCAGATTTTGAGGAGTTTTAAGTCCCAGGTGGAGGGATTAAAGCAGTCTATTGATTGTATTAATGCCCATATAGAACTACACGATCAGAAACATGACAGTCTTGAGACCAAAGTTGAGAAACGAGAAAAGATTGAGAAGCTGATCCATGAAACTGAGTTGCATTTTAATCTGAATCTAGACTTCACCCAAGGGAACCAGTCTTGTATTGGGCATTTCACCAATCAAAGGACCTTGAAGAAGAAACAGTTCAGCAGATCGCTTTGGGAAGATATGAAGGCCCAAGCTCCCCAACTCAGGAACAGATTCAGAGTGAACAGTCTATGGAGGAACGCCATCCTGGCCATGTCTTTACATGTTTATCTTAGGTTCTTATGTATTTTCGATGCATCATTTTATTAGGGAAGTATGTTAGGAAGTATAGATGTAAGCCCATCCTGGCCATGTCTTTACATGTTTATGTTAGGTTCGTATGTATTTGTGATGCATCATTCTATTAGGGAAGTATGTTAGGAAGTATAGATGTACAATCACCACCATCACAATAAGACTGCTCAACATGAACCATGAAAAACAAGAATGTATGAAAAGGGAAAAAGGTTTAGAAAAGGATTGGCCCAGTAATAAATATCAAGCTAAAACCTTAAAATATGAGGAAGCTTAAGCTAGCACCACAAAGTCTGTACAAAATGGTTCAACCAGCTTAAAGACCTCATAATAGAAACATTCCTACTCCCTTGTAAGATTCTTTGGAATAGACATGAGGAAGCCACCATGTGCATGATAATGGATCTATCAACAAAATTACTGGTTCCATAAAATGTACCAATGAATGGTATCTAGATTCTAACACAACAGTATCCATCGAAAGCATGATAAAGAGGTTGTATAAAAAACAACAATTTTTGCATGGAATGTAAGACTAATTATCATTCTCTGAAGCATAATAACTGTGGAAATATGGTCCTTTCCCTTTCATGTTTTGGTAAGTCTTTTGACTGTTTTTGGAGTAGTTTGCATTTTGAGATGCTTCCTTTGGTCTCTAGTTTTAATTCTGAATGTCAAATGGGTAGATGCCCAGACTGTTAATAGAATATTTTTTAGAAGTAGTGCTGGCTAAGTTTCTTGGTTGGAGTTTAGGTTTGTTAGTCTGGAAAGACACTACTGAATGTATCCCTACTTGTTTATTCTTGACGTAAAAATATTCTCAATTTTTTTCTGAGAAAAAGAAGATATTAGATGGTCAAATGAGAGAAATGGTGTCTAAAGCCCCAACCAGTTTTAAACATTTCCATAATGAATATAAGAAGCACTGAATTCAAATGAGTATCAATGACCCCTTAGACTGAATCGATCTATTTTCACTCTAAAGGTACAAGTTATTATGTGTTTATATCTAATTTCGTAGCTTGGATTGATCATCAGACTGTAGAAAATTTGGCACTCTATATGTACGAGTTTTAGTGTGTTAGTTATTATGTGTTTAATATCTAATTTCGTAGCTTGGATTGGTCATCAGAGTGTAGAAAATTTGGCACTCTAAAGGTACAGGTTTTAATGTGTTTAACATTTAATTTCCTACTTTGGATTAATCATCAGATTGAAGAAATTTTGCACGGTATCTATGCTTGGAATTTAAAATATTTTTCATTGTACATATATTATTTGATATATGGCATTTGATTTTGATCTTTAGGGCACATTTGTTTATGATTTTGGGCCGGTGCGAGCAAGCTAAAATATAACTCCATGTTTATTAGACACCTGTGTACTCAGAGTGGCTTGGGAAGTCCACGCCACTCTATGATTTATGATTTATGTTTATCATTTATGATTTCCCTCGTAGCGGTTTCAGTGACAAGGTTTATCCATATTTTTCTAGTATCGAACTCGGAGATGGGGCTCCCATGGAAGAGATGTGATTGAACAAAGCTGGCTCAATGACTTCTTTTATTGGTTGGCGAAGAAAGCATTTTAAGGAATGGAAATGTGATCAGGTTCTTAAAGCAAACAATGCAATTGATGAAAACTACTGCTTTTAGCACATGAATAGACGCTATCGAGCTAAACCTGAAATGCCACTCCTATTCACAGAAATTGACCGCTACAACTGCAACTAATAAAATAATTCATTGGCTGGCTATGTATAGAAAACAAACTGAATTGAATTTCATTAAATATTCACCCTACTGCCTATCTAATCCCCCTCTGCAACCTTAATTTTACAAGTCAAACGGCTTAATTAAAACATAAAACGAATGAAAGCAGTCTCTAGGGTGCAGGAATTTCATGAGCCAAAATTAAGGAGGGAAGATAATCATAGTAAAAATTGACATAATGGGTATTCTTCAAATTCTGAACCAGGGGTTGCAATTCACGTTCAGATTTTCATTGGCAATTAAACAAAATACGAAGAGTCACAAGGCAATTAATGCGTATAACTGACCTCCGATCCTAGTTTCCTGAGGTGCTGTATTAAGGCGGCCCTGTCCTTTTTCTGGAGAGATTCCTCATCGAGGACTCCGCCATCTTTGAATCGCTTCCATACTTGATCATCGTGTTTCTTATAAGCCCGGCGTCCTTCTGATGGGGGGAAGCCTCTTTTATGGGAATGCATGATTTACGACGAAGACGACTTTCTCAATTCAGTAGTTAAGTTCACAGCGATTTCTTCCTCGCTTCGGACTGGGACTCCTTCGAAATCCACGCTTCTTACCCTCGAAGGAACCTGCACGCCATGGCCGTCCACCACCTTCGCTGGTTTGCTCGCGCTTAACATGTTAGGAAATTATAATAATTAATAATTACCACGTGCGTACGCGTACTTCTTGTAACTAACTTTACCGTATCGTCTTATTTGAGATTTGGGGTGAAATAGGTCTATGCTTTTTCATGTTTCGGAGGATAAGAAAAGTGTATTTTCTAGATTGATTTTATGGTAGTCATTCAATGAATGGATAACTAGTAGCAATTCATGGATAACTCATCGTTGATGAATCGATAACCAAGAGTTTATGGCACATAACTAGAATAATGAGATAAAAAGAAAAAGAATATAAAAATTAACGAATAGTTGATAAATGGATAACAAGAAGAATGTCAATGATAACAAGTAACTAGGCATGGATAACTCACACTTGAACCTAGTTAATTAGAAGAATATGAGGAATAAAAAAAACTCCAAACTGTCTTCCATTCCACAACAATCTCTTAACTAGATGATCCCTATCAACGTGATCCAACCACAAACTATGTGGGTGTGCTAGTTTTATCTCTTATATAGTCTAAAAACACAACGGAATGCACCTTTCTAGGTATGTGCACAACAACCCATTCCCGACAATATGACTTCCCACAGTGACAGTTACACGTGTCTCGACCTCAGGCGATGGTGATACCTTCCAGCTACTAGCGAATTGGGAAATCAGCCCCTGCGACGATAACGACTATACAGTTCCTGACCTCCTATAACGGTGACCTCCTCCAACTACCGACAAATTGGGTGTCACCTCTCGTGCACATAGTATTCAACGATGCATTAGAATCAAACACTAATCCTACCAACAACCAAGGAATTACTTCGGCGCCCAATTCTTTTGCTCCTACGAAGATTCAAACGCATCCTACATCCTCTTAGAGAATTTCGAATTTTTGTCTGGCTAAATCTTTCTGCGATGGTTTTTGGATAAGGTTGAGAGCTAAGAAAGAGTAATGTAGGCAGACTTTGATTCCAGGTTAGTTTATAGTCGTTTATTGCTCCCGCGTGTCTACTCCTCCAAGTGCTCTACACCTCCCCTGACCTCCAACCAAGCCCATCACAACTCAATTTTCTCCTTTTCAGCAATGTCAAGAGAGTCGTGTCTAAAGCTTTGTTTATTTGCTTAGTAATCGTTGAAAAAAAATCCCCTTTTGTCTATTAGCATGGACAATATTTATTTCCGCATGTAAGGATTCATTCAACTCAACTAGTTTTCTACTCTTAACTTGGATTTCTTTCAGTTTTTCTCGAAAGATTTTTGCTTACATGCTTTACTATCTTACCGGTACCATGATTTTGAGACTTCCCAATTTTACCCACCTGTAAAGAATGTTCTTCAAATACTTCAACCATTTGCTCAAAAACCCACTCCCTCACTTCCTCGGGGTTTCCATGGATTGAGATGACAATCTAATTATGCTCTTATTCAATCTCCTTGAATTATCCTCGTCTTTGCAAGAAGTTTCTCCCAATGTATGATGATCATATTGTGCTTGGGCATCAAACATCATACCATTATATGTAGGTCCATGGACGAGCTTATATGTTACATGGGTAAATTTAAGAAGTAAATTCTAGATTTTTTAACTGATATTTTGACCCAAGGATTCTTTAAAAAGGGTTAGAATTTATTTGGGTTTGAAATTCAACCCAGATATAAGCATATACCATTTATAATTTCCCACTATAACAACTAAATTTGCAAATCTCATGCTATCCATCCTAAAAACCCTTATATGTTAATGATAGAGTTGCAAATTTATCAATTAGATAAAAAAAATTACATTCTAAAAATCTAGTTTTCTTGAATTTAAAATTGAAATCTAACCCTTAGATTTGGTAAGGCCATAAAGAGTTTGAAGCAAACAACTCCATTCTTGTTTTCTAATTGTAGCTTCATCCAACACTATTTTCACAGTTTGAGATTTCATAGCCAACTCAATGTTGAGAAGCACAATTCTTTGTCTCGCCAAATTCTTGAGTTCATCTACCTACTAGACATACTTGGCATGAAGTTTAATAAGATCTATAATCATTTTGGTATGTTGAGTTTAAACATCCTTTATAGTTAGTCCCGGGCATTTTGTGGAAAACATCCTCTATGTGAAAACCTTGCAGGAGAGCTAAAGCCTCTACTTGGTAATTTGGTGTGATGCCTAAACTCCAATAGAACTGGATACTAACATTTCCCCCTCATGGAACGATTACCCCTCCCGTCCCTGCCACCCCTCTTGCCTACTTACAAATTCTATATTCATTGCTAAGATATTTTTTAAGATGTCTCTTTTCTAATTAAAACTTCTTGTTGTTTATTTAACTAGGCCCTTGACAGCATAGAGAAAAGTGATTATTACAAAATGGTGCAAAAATGGACACTATGCATTGAAGTGTCATGTTATATGAACATAGGTGAAGCAATTATTACAGATGTCCTTCACATCCAAGCATTAAACCATGCCCTCCAAAATAAGAGAGGTGTTTATAGAAGGACTACAAATAATGAAGCATAATATATTGTGCTTGTTGAAGGGCTCAAGGCAACAAAAATATACGATGTCAATAATATTGCAATGCTCACCAACTCTGAATTAATATCTAACTAGATGAAAGGGATTTATAGAGTTTGAAAAAACAATTTGAAACCTCTTCGTAGAGAGGCATAAACGATTGTTAATATTTTACCATAGATTTCCATGCAGAGTTGAAGAGGATGTCTACTGATCTAGTGTCAAGAGAAGTGTCAACTATAAGTGGGGGTGTCCAAGATGACTTCTCACCAACATCTATTCCACCAAGAGCCATTGATGGAAATCAATATATATCTACAATTTGTGGATGTTTTCTTCTTATGACTGTTGTAATGTCTCTCATGTCAAGGTTTTACAATGGCTCTTACTAAGTAGGATCTTTTGTATGGGAAACAAATTGAACAATGCTTTGTATGTTTCAAATCTTAAGTACTTTCAGTTGGAAATGTTACTTTTGGTTAGACTTTCATTTGGAAAAATTAATGATAAGTATCTTTCCATTTTTGTCTATGTAATATTATGAGCTTATCTATGTTTATAATAATTCAAAATATATGAATGTATGAATGTATTATCATTTATCAGAGATGGAAATTACGGGGCATGCTTCCTTTGGCTTAGGGGAGGGGTATCTATTCCACCAAAATTTATAGGGATTTGCATCTATTGTCATTGACCTCATTCATTTGAAACTTGTACCACAATGATAAGACAAAGCACAACTAAAATGGTGCCTAGTGGACAGCTTATCACTGTCAACCTTAATAGTGAAAAAATGACATGTTGGCTTGGTCATATCCCATATTTTTCAGTAGACATATTGCAAATTCAACTCGCATACACATTCATTCATAAACCCATAATATAATAATGAAATACTCTTATGACAAAAAAAACTCTGCAAATATGGTTTGTTCTATATTCTCTGCTAATAATCAATTTCTCTAAAAGTGCCAAAAGGTAAAGACGTTGAGATCAAGGAAAAAGGACTCAATGAATTAAGATCAAACCATCAAAATGAGAATCTTTCAAGATTGATTTGGAATAGTTTGTGAATACTTTATGGAGTAAAAATTTATTGTGGAGAGAACAAGCTAATATCAACACCAAAAAGCCCACCCTTGAACTTTAAGAAAAGTGCTCCAAGTCTTCTATAGGGTCTCTTCACCATAAACCCTAAATCCTTCTCTTACAAGGCCCAAACCCTAACACTTTAAGTCTTCTCTAGGAGTTAACTCACGAACCTTAGCATCTTCATTCCCTGCATGAATAGAAGTACAAAGACTCTGAAATAAGTGAATTGAAACTAATTGCTTATAGAATTATGCATAGTAAAAAAATTCTATGGCCATATTATCTTCATTTAAGATCAAAGTTATGGTTCATTTACATCTAGAATGGGGAGCCAATAAGAGAGAAGAGAATATTGTATCATGTACATTTTATCTAGACCATATAAAAGCCAACATGCCCATCTATACACGAGTACTTGTTACAAATTAAAAAAAAAAAATTGGGAAGTTAAAACATATTTGAAAATACTATACATATTAGTGGCCCGTTTCTAATGGTTAAAAAAGACCATCCTGTGTCAATATAGGGTTATCTTGTTGGTTGATACATATGGTTGTCCCAAAAATTCAATCTTTTGTTGTATTTTCATGCATGGCCCGAGTGTCAGCTTCAAATGTCATTGGTTGGATTTTATCGTCATGTGGAAATATGTTGCTCAAATTTTGTCAAGTTCATGTCATGTGGAATATGTTGTTCAAATTTTCCAAGTTGATGCCATGACAAGGTCCTTCTCTAAGTTGGTGACTACCCCAATTCCTTTTCAGCAACTGGACCTCTTGTGAATTCGTCAGATAAATAAAAAAGTGTTCATAGTGTTGTGGCCACAACAGATCCCATCCATTTCTCACTAAATTAATGGGAGCCCCTTTAAAATTTTGTTGATTTGTTTTGGATACTTAGTTTTTATTTAGTACTTAGCTAGATTTTACTTGAGAAATCCAATGCCCAAGGTTTAGATATGATCTCCAAGATCAAAGTCATCTTTATTTTAGCTTTTCAATGAAAAAAAGTGTCTTGACGACGTATTAAATCATCTTTTCGATGTAACCCTCCCAATATTTTGTTTATGTAGTAACGGAGTCTTGTTTATCTAGAACTCGTTTTCAAACTTTTTACGAATCCATGATAATGGGGAGAGATTGTCAAGAAGTCTATTTAAAATTATATTTTCCCTTTCCGATGTTTCAACTTCGGATGTCAGACCATGGAAATCAGAAATATGTTTTACATTGTTAAGATTGTGGTTACCAACATCACAGACCCGTAATTTTTATACAAATTCATATATTTCCATTGAATATATGCAATATCAGAAATTAAACATCGGAAATGTCGTATGATCGTCGGAAAACTTGTAGGCCAAGGTTGCTCTTTCTAACGTCCATAAGAAAGTATGAAAAAATTGTTAAATCCTTAATTAATGCCATTAATCGAGACACGTTAATTGAATTTTGTAATGAAGGTTAATTGTCGTTTTAACCTCAAAAATTCGATGTTGATGGGAAAATAATTAACTTACTTGGTTATTAGCACCCTTGGTTATTTATCTCACATTTGAACACCTCTTTTGAAAAATTATCTTGCATTTTTACTTAAAACTTTGTGAGCACCGTGTGATTGGAAGATTTTAGAAACTTTGAACTCGTACCAGTTATTCTGCTATTTACTAAGTTTTTTCTCAAAATATTTTTAGTAACTTTTCTGCTTATTTTGGATTTAATTTGTTTTAGTCTGAAATGGTGTCATTCGAAATTTTTGTTTATGATGTTGTTTATTGTGGTAAATGCTACAGATTTCCAAAGTGATATCATGGTTCCAAGGACCAAAGCGAAGACTGTGACGTCTAGGGATGTCAAAGATCCAAAAGACACAAACGCAAGGATATTCACTAATATGAATTGCAGAAATGGAGACCCACAGTGCATGGGATGGTCATCCATTTACAATTTGTTTGATAATGGGATTTGTCACGGTATGGAGCTGATACTGAAGTTTTTCAGAAGATCCGAAGTTCAAATCTCCGTGCCATTGTTACATGTACTGCGTTCATGCCATTTATGAACCTGGCGATATGGTTGATAGAATTTGCAGATGTACCCACATCTTCTTTCCAAGACATGAACCAAGCAATGATTGCTTATTTCAAACTAGATACCATTGCTCGAATGTATGCTCTAGAAGCCCCACTGACTTTGTTGTCTCAGGCATTTGTTGTTGAACGAAAACAATTTTGAGTTTACAGAACTTGTTAAAAGCTAGTGGTTTGACCAAGATAGCTTCTGGCTTAACCCAACAAGTCTTATCCATTAAAGCATGTCAAGGAACCAATCAAACTACTGGGTTCCATGTTAAGCAATTCAATGGCTTAAAAAATTGCACAAAATTTAAGTTGGAAAGGGCTCCTTTGGTACATCATATTATCACTCATGGTCAAGTTTTTCAACCATGCTCATCTTTTCTCGCACAAGTTGAAGACCGCCATCGAGTTAGCTTTTCTCACTCCAACAGTTAAAAAACTTGATTTTTATTTCTAAGCTTACATATTTGACATTGTATGTTCTTTTTTCAAGTTTCCTCTGATGAACTCGCATTGTACTATGCAATATCCTCCACTACACATTTATTGTGCTACATTTTTGGAAGAAAACTATGAGCCCCATATCTATGATATTTGTGAAAAAATTGTCAGTCATGTATATCTCACGATTTACAAAGACGATACCCCTGGGTTATCAGAAGATGCTAGAAAGTTGGTAGCTATCATGGGTTATTGGTGTTGTGGAGAATATCTTAGTTACATCAGGATATGGAGTCACAACTTAGTTCATCTTCTTCCAATAATTGTGCCCGATAGGATGTTATTAGAAGAAGTAGCTTTCTAGACTACATTATATGGTGTTCACGATAGATATACTTCCCTCAAAAGAAAATATTGGCTTAAATTCCCTCTCTATTTGGGGCATTTAACTATTAAAAACGCCCATCCTGCTTATTTGTTGTCTATCAGGTTACAGAAGTTGAAGTTAGGAAAGGGTATTAAAAGGATGCCTGATCATGTAAATTTTTTGGAAGTCCATTACGCAACAACTCAACTTAAGTGTACATATATCCATGGGATTAATCCAAATGACTTTATCTACCAAGGTGTGATGAATTTTGAAGAAGTATTAACTAAAATAACTTACCCCACTAAAAGAACTCGCATTCATGAAGAACGAAAAGCTTGGAGGATTCATGTATTGGAAGCAAGGGAAAGTGTGTTTGCCATGAATGCAAATGCAAAGAAAACATAGTAGGAAGCATTAAACAAATCTTTGGTTGTAATCATTGGGAAAGCTAAGAATCTAGCACAACAGTCAACTGAGCAGTTACAACAAACTACTTACAATCCTTTGACTCCTATTTAAAATCTTTCATACCTTATGCACCAAACAGAATCTCTGAGAAGTAAGTTGCATAATGTTTCTCAACCTTATATTCTTTCTAGTTCCAGTTCCCAACGTATTTCAAATTTGGTTAGCAAATATGTTAAGCCCTTAGCCCCCCCTGTGACTATTTTTCTTCCTTTTAAGTCTATTGTGCAATTCATTGATTTGGAATTAGAGAAACATGAGAAAGTATTCCACTCTACCCAGTCATATAGGATAACTTTGATCCCTTGCCCTTGCCCACTTCAACAACCCCTTCCATCACAATAACTACAACTTCTCCTGATACTTCTTCTATGACCCATGGTTACACATCCTGAGAAGCAAATAATCAATCCACTAAATAGTCCATCAATCCTCTACCTAATTCTGCCATGGATTCCTTGTCCAATTTCTAATCTATTGAAAATCCACCATTGTCACCTTTAGTTGAAAACATTCCTACACAAGCCTAGGTCATTCTTCCTACTACAAAAAATCCACCTGTTGAACAATTAGCTAAACTAATGGAAGTAGATTCTCCCACTTTGCTTAAGGATGGCTAAAGTCTTATTTCTCATGTTGAGAATTTTCCATCTTCTATTCTTACTTCTTAGTTGGAAGCTCTTCCACAACATTCCTTTGTTTCTCAAGTAACTTACATTAACATTAACATTGTTCGAGTTCCTTTTGAAGGAGAAATAGTTTCACCTATATGGCCAATGGCTTTAATTTCTATAGTTGATGCAATGGTAACAAATTCTTAAGAAACTGTTGATTTTGGGGAAGATGTTGTTGTTAGTCTTGGTGATTACTTCTTTAGTAAGAAGCAAAAGGAAGTCACGAAGAATAAAAGAGCCAAAGAAGATGATGTTGCTAGTGGTCCCCCTTGTCACCAGATTGTATAGAGACAACCAACTATGGATATACAAAAGGAAGCTTCAGAGACTGCAACTGCTATGGGGGATTTTGCATGAGCAAATTATTATACTATCACCACCTTGAATAAAATGAGTGATCATGAAAAAGCCAAAGTTGTTATGTTGGAGGCATAAAAATGTCCCTTCATTCTAATTTTGCTACACAGGTAGAGGACATCAAAAATAAACATCGAGAAGAGATAGAATACTTACAAAGGAAACTTAATGAAGTCTTGGAACAAAAGAGATAAATGGATAAAAATGTGATGGAGCAGGAAATTGAAATCCGGGACTTGAAACAAATGTTACAACAGCTGAAGACACGGTCACCTTTTGATTCATCTTTCAAGCTTTATTTTGATGAGTTTAAACGCTATTAATGATGAGTTGAGGAATTCTCAAAAGAATTTTCTTTCGGGGCTTCATGATATCCAAGATGATTTATGTTTATTTGAGCATTTATTTGATCAATTGAATGAACTTCTGGAAGATAAGAAGGCAGCTGATAAAGCTTTTGAGCAACTGGTAGATTGGTGATCTTATATTAGGAATGCCCCTTAAACAATTCCTCGGTTCGATTCCTTGAGGTTAAAGCAAGTTAATTTTTAATTGAAATTTTGGGGTATAGTGTGTATAAATAATAGCTCCAATGCAATGAAAAAATATGCTAAGAAGAAGCACATGAAATAGATCTTGCTACTAAGATAATTCTCACAAGCATACATAGGAAAAATAGAGAGAAGAATAGAGACTGAATCACATGAATGAAGAGAGGAATATTGGAGTGTATCCTTCCATCTAATAATGATAAATAGTAGTGTACATAAATAGTGCATCCCTCATAGGTAAAATCGAGTTGTATTGGATACAACTTATAAAGCTCAGAAAGATAGACTTACTAAATATGATAAACCCTCATAGGTGGCTAAAGCACTTCCCAACTCATTCAAGGACCTCGCAAATTAGAAAAAGAATTAGTGAGTTGTCAAGAGTGATGGAAAAGCATGCTAATCCTGGAAAATGGAGAGAAAATCATGGAGCATGGGTTGGCAACAAAAGATACAATTTTCCTAGTTGACTAGCTTTACCTTATCCACAGAAAAGTTGGATAAAAGCAGAAAAAGGCGGGATCTGCAGGAAAGTGCAATTACTAATTCTTGTAGTCAATAAAGTGATCAAGTTCAACCCATAATCATAATTAAAGCATTCTCATGGTATAGATGACAAGTGTTGACTTTATAGTGCAAGTGGATGCCAACTATCTAGGCTAGTGGGTAGGAAATTAATCAAAATTGATAAAATATTTTATCCTAAGTTGTGAGTGGGTTTATAATATTCCAACACCCCCATTTAAGTCTAATTTTATGATGATATATAGATGCATATGGATCCATATAGGTCCCAACAACAAGGCTATGGTCACCCTTTAACAATTAGTCATGTCCTGAAAAGTGAGGAAAGAGGCAAAACCACATGGGGAAAATCCTCCCTCAAGAAAGGACAAGGCACAAAATTTGAAACAATATGTCTTCAGCATATCTTTATCTTCACTTGAATGAGTTGAATGTACTGCTTCTTGGTGAAATACATGATGAAGAAATCATGAACTCCATGATCATGCGCTAAAGTGTAGAATCTACAAGAAGGAAGAGGAGAGACTCCCGTTATCTCATTAACCGATGAAGTAGGTGCATTATCTAAATACTTCTTGTTGCTAACAAACTCTGATCTACAAACAAAATATTAAATGGAAAAGAGATCTGTGCATACTTGTTATACACCTAAGTGGCACCTCTCCGTCCGAGTGCTGATATCCCTCATGTCGGCACACAAAAGGACACTTATGGATAGAGGTTTTCCCTTAACACTATAGCTTGGCTTGTCATGAAATACATTCTACCTTCATCCAGCTAGTTACTTTTCCATTTAGCCATGTTGGGATGTATTCGCGACTCTCTTTATAGACAACTCGCGAATCATTCACGAGTCTCCTTCACAGCAAGTCGCGGATCCTTGTATTCGCGGGTTGCGCTTATACAGAGTCGCGAGTCATTCGCAGGTTGCTCTACTACATACCCGCGAATGTGCTTCTTAACATGAAAACACAAAATCACGCGCTAATGGGAGTTTAGTTAAGTCATTTTACTTAATCTCCCTAACTGCTATAACCTCCCTAACCTTTGAGAACTGCCTTATTTCACCCATATAAATACAGGCCTTGGGGAGGGTTGTAGACACTTACACTTTTGGAGCAAAGTTATGCTGGTGGATTGTTTACAGAAGTCTTTGGAGTAGTAAAACTCAGAATCCTTTGGTGACAGAGGAGTCCTTGTCTCAGACGTTTGGTTGTACTCTAAACTTTCTCATTATTGATAATAAAGAGATTACTTCTTCCACATTTGTCTCATATATCTTGGTTTGATAATTGTTTATGCTTCAATATGTCATATTTGATTTATCTAACCTACTAACATATATATATATGAATCATTCTATATCTGGAAGATTGTCTCTGAATAGGTGAAAGAGGAGTGAACCTTGAAGACTTTGGAAGTGGAGCAGATCGGAAGAGGACTAGCAAGGATCGAACGTCGTTTAACAAGTAAGTTCTTCTAACCCTCCTATTTCCTATTCTGCACTTTAGAAGTCAATTGTCTGCAAGTGTTTGAGTATGTTGGTAACCCCCGACCTATGATTATTAGGTGCATAATCCCTTACAACAGAACTGGCGACTCACTGAGGAAGCCTAGACTGCTGTAGGTCATTTCTGTTATCCTGACCAGTTTTGCTTGTGAGTCTGTCTGTGGTTTTTTATCCTGGCTCTTGCTTACTTCAGTGTTTGAAAGTCTTAGGGTTTTTTCTTTTCTTTTGAGAAAATTTTTATACCCATTCGCGGGTTGTTCCACTGAACAATCGTGAGTAAAAATTTGCATTCGCGGGTTGTTATACTGCACAGTCGCGAGCATTCGCGAGTTGCACTGCTAGACAGTTGCGAGTACTCTTGAAGATTTGGATTTTTAAAGAAGAGTTTGCTTGTGTCTTTTCTTGTTATAGTCCTTGTTTTTTGGGAAGACTTTCTTTAGGAATGCTGCAGAGTTTGCTTGATTGCCTCAGGTAATCACATCTTAGTGCTTTTTGAAAGCCATTGAGTCTTTTTACTTGGTTTATTTACTGTTTGCATCCTGAAGCATTTGGCCTGTTTGGGTTCTTGGTTAAAGTGTCTTAGTCTAGATCAGTGATCAGGGTCTTGGACTCTGTTTTTCCAGTCTGCTTCCTGACAGTTGCTAGTTTTCACTTGCCTTTTTAAGTCTACAGTGGTTTTGTGTCATTGTTTGCACCCAAGCTAGGGATCCTAGCCTACTTCTCTTGCTGGTCTGTTGATTCTGTCAGCCTGTTTGTTTCAGTTTGTAATTTGTATACAATTCGTAAGTTTCAAGTTGACTCAAACATAGTGCATTGTAGATGCATAGTAGTTTCTTTGAGCAATTTTTAAAGTGAAAACAAAACATAGTTAGTCTTTTGCATTGTGATTTTTGCATAAGTAGTGTTTGCTTCATTTTAAAAATATATAATCTCAGAAAATTACAAAAACATAGGTTTAGTTTCTCTTATCAATGCTTTAGTTCATCAATACATATTTGAAAACATGAAAAGAAGTTTGTTTTATAGTAGTAGTTCGCTTTGAATACACTTTACTTTCATTTATTTCTTGTTGAGTCAAAACACCATACAGTATATCACTTCCATTTCCTCTTGAGTAAGAAACAGCCCTTAAAATAAACGCATAAATTAAAATTTACTAGTAAGTTTTTATTTTTAGGGGCCTTTCACCTACTAGATCAGGCTAGACTTGTGGGCTAGGGAGTGTAAACTTCCCACAAGTTATAAACTCAGACGTAGTGGACCGTTCTTTAGGTAAATCCTTGATTCTATCACTGTATCTGGGAAGCACCTCTCAAACGGGAGTTAAGCACTAGGCCGCCTGGAGGCTTGGACAGAGGAGATAACCCTCCGAATCCTTGTCAAAACGTAACCCAGGACTTTTACGCATCTAGGGATTCTGTCCTAGACAGAGTTTCGGGCTCAGCTACCCTGCCCATGCATACAAGTTCGGCTTGCGACTGTCCCCCCAGACAGCTGGTATTGTCAAGGTAGCCTTTAGTCTCTTGTCTCTTAGGGTTCATACCTAGGTAAACCGGAAGGTTATTTCTGGTTCACCTTGAACGGGCTTGGAAGGTAACCCTTGTGGAAAGTGCAGGAGGGTGGTGGGTGATTCCTCCGCTTGTGCCTGAGAACCCCTCAAGGACGCCAAGTAATCGTTCATCAGCTTTCTTCGGGAAAGCATATCTTTATACCCTGGTTTGATTGCTTGAGACTCTAAGATCTTTTTAGTGTATGCTCTATGGATTTGCTTGTGCTTAGTTGACCTTAGGGTGTGATTAATCAAATTTTTAATTCTGGAGGACCAACTTGTTAGAAGGTCAAGAAGGTTGAGAAACCTTCCTCCTCTCCCTGCATTGGAGCCTCCACCTTTACCCCAAAGGCGGAGATTAGGCACAGACGGTTCTTTTGAACCAGTAGGAGTAAGTGAGGTTCTTGGTGAACCGGAATTGATAGCTAACCGTTTTGATTTTGACACAGTCGAGATAGAAGAATTGCAGACTGACGAGTTTGCAAGAAATTTTAACTCTCCCTTGACTAATCTTAACGATCCTGTGATCGTCCAAGTTAGACCTTTTAGTTCACCAGTAGTAGTTGTCCCTTTGAGTAGAGTCATGTCTTCTGCGGAAGAGAGTTCTTTTGTGTTTACCTCAACCCTTCCGATTGAAGGGGTACTACCTCCCCCGGTTAGTGCCCCTAGATCTAGTTTGCCTTCTACACCCTTGACTCCAGCGAGCCGGGTGGTTCAACCACTAGTTCACTCCAACATAGGAGGTATTTCTAGTAACACGGTTGATAGGATCCCCAGTATACCTACCATTCCCTCTTCTTTCCCTTACACTACTCAGAGTGGTCCGGTAGGATCCTCGGCTTATGTCCAAGGATTTCCTTGGAATGGGGGGCACATTCCCCCATCCAGTCCATACATAGGTCCATCTCCTTCTTATGTAGGAGTGCAGTTTGGAGGCAACACCTCTTATGGGAAAAGCTTCCATACCCCTATTTCGGTCCCATACTCGAGCTCTCCCTTCTCTTTGTTTAGCGGAGGGATACTTGCTCCAGTCTTTCAGACCCCAGCTTCTATGGGGATGGCCCGAACCACTTACACTGCACCTCCCACCCAAAATCCTGTAGCCTACGGATGGAATCCGTTTCAAAGCAACCTTCCCACTTCACAATCGGTGTCAAGGGGCAACCCCACCTTTACCTATGGGAATTCGGGGGTTGGACCCTCTAATCCCCAAGCTGGCACATCTAGTACACCGGTTAGGCCCAAACTTCCTTTTCTGGCAACTTTGAATTTGCCAGACTTATCCAAATTGATGAATGACCCGGTGAGGCATGACCCCTTGTGGCCACCTGTTCCCACCAAACTGCCCTCGGACATCCCTAAGTTCGAAGGTAAGGCTGGTGAAGATCATGGGGCTCATGCCACCACCTTCCATTTATGGTGTTCTTCCAACTCATTGAATGAAGATTCAGTGAGATTGAGGCTGTTCCAGAGGACCTTGACTGGCACTACGGCAAAATGGTACATTGAGCTACCTTCTGCCGCTTTTAGTAGTTTCTGGGACCTAGCTAGTGCTTTCCTTAGTCACTTTCAGCTTCCGGTCCGTTACGATTTCGGAACGGATTTGTTGTCTACTTTCAGACAAACCAAGGCAACCCACATCTCGGATCATATCCAAGAGTGGAGGAGGTGAAAGAGTCTTATCAAAGCTACCATCCCTCCTGAGTTTCTATTAGAGTGGTTCCTTAAGTCATTGTTGCCATACATATCTAAGGATGTTTCCACATCAGGAGTGACTAGTGAAGAAGAAGCCATACTCAGGGCCCAACAGTTGGACTTGATTTATTCACAGTCTGGGATTCTATATGAAATTATCCCTAAGGCACAAAGGCCTTCACATGAGGCCAAGAAACCCAAGCCTAGACCCCATGCCGATGGTGTGGTTGGGTCCGTAAAATCTCCCACTGTAGAGTCTTTGACAAAAGAACTTCACCAATTGTCTATCAAACAATCTACGGCGGAGGCAGCAAAGGCTGCCCCCTCCTCCCAAAGTGCAAATGTTTTTGCACAAACCTCTTCGAAGGGCAATCAGCAGCCCAGCGGGAAGAAGAAGAAAGGTAAAAAGGGAGAGGGAAACCAAAATCAAAACAAGCCAAAGCCCGCAAACAATGTTGATGGGGGGAAAAAGGAAAAGAAGAAAGTCAAGTTCCCTTGTAAGTTGTGCCAAGGGGACCACCTTACTCATCTTTGTCCCCTCATGGAACAAGCTCAGAAGCTGCTCCAAGCTCAACCACCGGCTGTCCTGAAGGATCCGTTTCCCCGAGGGCAGAATTCTGCTTCAGCTTCTACCGTAGCAGGGGGCACTCAATCTGCCCCTGACCCTAATTATATCAACATGGTTAGATCCTCAACTTTGTCACAAACCAGGAACAAAAACTATGAGAAAGAGACCGATGAGAAGGGTAAAGCTGTAGTTTAATCTTCCAACCCTCTCACTATAGAGAAACCTGCGGAAATAATGCCAAAGATACCCAAAGGTGTCTTTAAGAATACTTTGCATAACCCAAATGCCCGAGCCGCTTCTAACTACTCTGTGGTTGAAGACTTGGCTCAGACTCCGTGTGCAATGTTAGCTTTGGAGGTGCTACAGAGCTATCCCACTCAGCGGGATGCCCTCTTAGTAGCTTTAGGTAGCATGGACTCTTCGAGTCTCACTACGAAATTTCATCTCTCTGATGTTAAAATTTGCCTCCCTTACCATGTAGCTCTATCGATAGATGTTGTCCATGGTGGTAAGACCATTGGACGAGCAGTTGTTGATGAGGGAGCCTCTACTTGTGTTCTGTCCCTGTCCTATTGGAAAGCTCTCGTATCCCCAGAGCTGGTCCCATCAACCACTTTACTTATTGCTTTTGATGGAAGGTCTTTCCGTCCACATGGTATCCTGCCTGCTTTTGAGATTAAGTTGGATGGCAAAGCAGTGTCTATTGAAGTCGAAGTGATTGATGCTCCGTTGGACTACAATTTGCTTCTGGGTAGGAATTGGACTTATGCAATGTCTGCTGTTGCATCTACTGTCTTTCGTGTCGTGGTTTTTCCACATGAGGGCAAGGTGGTCATTGTTGACCAACTTGATTTTACCCGAAAAGGCCGCTTAGAGTCTAAAGATTCCACTGTGCCATTGGTTGATCAGGCCAAACCTGCTGCACAGAGCTTGGGGGCT
>LPNX011198758.1:24299-47445 GCA_001517045.1 Pseudotsuga menziesii
GTGACCAAAACTTTTGGTCTCCTGGTCGCTAATCTCTCATTTTCCACTAGTAAAAGGAACAGTAACCTTATTGATGAGTAACATGAACAGTAATCTCTCATTTTTCCTCTAACCAATATCATTGGCTATTCATTAACCTTATTGATGAGTTCCTTGGACCACTTTAGAGGAGTCCTTACTGCCTCTCGGGATGGTTGTGTCTCACGTGATCGACTTTATCTACATCATCGCACCATTGAGATTCATACAGGGTATTGGTCCGTGCAGTATTTGGATGAAGACCCTGGTTGTCACCTGACTCTAGCACATTGGTGAGTTTATTAAGGGAACCAGATAGGTTCTTGTCCCTTGTGATTTTTGGGTTGCATTGGAACCAATGTTCAGAAGCCCCCAGATCAGTGCTTATGTATAGATTTATGATTGATGTGGCATATTGTCCCACAGAGACTCCGTCTCTCCGTTAGTGAGTCCCTACAGTTATGTAAACTTTTAGATCTAGCAGGTCATTGGTTGTGAAGATATTGCATTCCATGATAATGCTATGGGTCATATGTATCAGTTCTTCAAATCAATATTATATTCAGACTCTCATTGAGGCTATCATTATGTAACAACATTTGTATAGGACTAGCTCTTGCATTTTGGATCCTTGGTCCCATTATTTATTCTTTTGACATTGTTACGAGCATGGGTATGCCTACCTCATCCATATACATGTCACATATTATTTTTATCTCACCCATTGACATGAACCAACATTAATACAAAACCAAAAGCCATTGTGTCTCGAACGAGGAAGCACCACTTTTTCGTAGGTCTCTCCACTATCCCAAGATCCTATGATGTATGTCGGCCATATGATGAGCTCCTTCCCTCAGACATCAGGGGGCAATCTGTTAACGCAGAAAAAATTCTCAACTAGCTCTACATAGCCTACACCACATACAAACATCCATTTCCTAACCCTTTTTCCCCATTTTTGACCTCCACACCTATGTTTTAACCTTATTCTCTCTAAAAAGCTCAAAAATATTAAAAAGGGCCTAAAAAACCCACAAAAGAGCTAAAAATCTCACAAAGGGGATAAAAACCCCAAAAGAGCTAAAAAAAACAAAAAAGGTATTAAAACCCTAAGTAGGGCCTAAAACCCTAATTAGGGTCCAAAACCCTAAATGAGAGAAAAGGACAGAAAAACTATAAATAAATGGTGGAGGTCCCCATCACAATATGACTTATTCCTTCCGTCGTTATTATACTTGCATGAGTACTTTGAGAGACCATCATTCTCAAACTACTCATCCCAAGTCACCAAACATTCCATTTGCCCCACTTTCTCCCATTCTTGTGTGTTGAGTCACCCTCCATACTACCGAAACCTATGGAGAAGCCGTATTATTCTGAGTTAGGGAACAGTGTCCCCCTTTCAAGTAAATTGGAAGGTATAACAATCTCATTGTTCTTTGTTTAGTTTTATAGATTGTTTATATTTGTTTATTTTTGTCACTAATCGTTGGTTTGTAGCTAGCTCTTCCATTGTGATCTCTACCCTTTCGTCCGTTTGACGGAAGGGAGGTGCATTTGCATGTAGCCGGGGTAAAAACCCATCTACATGTACTATGATGGATGGATAAATACCCGAATGTCTTCTTAACTCCAGGAAAAAAAATTGGAATTCTTTGAAAAGAGCTTGGTATTCTTCAATTTCTATTGCTGAACAATTCTTGCCAACATGAAAATGGTCAACAACTCCTGGCTTCACTGATATGTCAATGGCAATAGTTTGAGTAATGTTGCACAAAATCCCTTCAGATTCATAATCCTTCAATAAAACAAGGGGTTTGAGGATGCTCGACAATATCGAAAATAAGAAGATATACAAAATCAGAATCCATAGAATTGGCAGTAGGAAGAAAAGAACATATATGATGATGATATTCCCATAAGGATTCATCCGAACTCATAATCTCCATAATACATTCATCTGATGGAAAATTTTGTAAGGATAATCTAGATTTGGGAGAGGGGAATCTATCCAATAAGGTAGATGGTAGGGATATGATGCTAGTAGATATTAATCATCAAAATAAGCATCAGAAGTAGATTGAATAGCATGGTATAGGGCTTCATCAGGACCCAAATAAGGTATTTCAGAAATTTCTTTTCCGTTGGACATGCCCCCGGTCGTGGATGATATCATGTTCATCGTAGAAACTTTCGTAATAGGAGGGGAAGCAGTAGATGGAAAGAATCCCATGAGGAAAGAATATTTCAAAAGTATGACTCCTATGGATTGATAAGGAGGAGGGAATTTCCCCAAATAGGAACATTATTTTTCGTGGTGGTAGTGATATCAGGCGAACAATAATCAAGGTGATCAATTGTTACAATTTTTTTCTAGCGAGGAAACTAAAGAGTGAGAAATAATGACAAAGCAAGTGTCATCATAACATAAAACCAATTTATCCCTAATAACAACTTGTAATCTAACAGAGCGTCGACCACTTCTACCTGGATAGAAACATTCTCCCCCCCCCGCCCCAACTCGATAGATAGTTTCGATAGCAAGTCGAGAGGCTGGAAACCTCTTATGTCAAAGGATTTCAAAGTGGTTGGTGACCGATCTAATTCAAGAGAATCGATGGCTCTCCAACAAGACATAGATAAAACCGAGGTGGAAACTCCTTCGTCCAATAGAGTATGATGAACTTTCTACTTACCACCCTAGTTGCGATTTGAAACTCGAGTTGGTGGGATAACCTCGATTTGTAGTTCTCGATGTTAAAAGTGATTATGGTGGAATTCTTTGGATCCGATGCCCTTAATGTTGACAACAAATGTTTACCATAACGATTTAAGGCCCTTAATGCTAACAACAAATTCTCTAGATCTAAGGCCCCTAATGCTTATATCAATCATATATATATTTTCCATAATGATAGAAATTCACTCATTTTCCTAGCTTCTCTATTCATTCACCATTTCTCTATGTGATTCATTTCCAGCTAGATCTTTTGTGCAGGAATCTACATGATACCATGTAATGTTTATTGTAACACCAAAACCTATAGATGATGGTGAAAATTTGAAAATGAAGCACAAGGTCCTATTTCCAGGGTGGCAAAGTCTGCATTTTTTATTCCCAGAGGTGCAATAATTATAAACCAATACTCCAACACCCCCCTTTGGTGTAGCTCGAGGGAATTGAACCTCAGACATCAACTTGAATACCATGTATATTATTGCACATAAGTCCCAAATTCTCTCTTTAATCATCATTGCTCTATGTGATCCAGTGTCAGCTAGATATTTTGTGCACACATCTACATTCTTTATTCATATTTATAACTCTGTTTGGTGTAATAACATAATCAAAATAATTTTTTTATGTGTAAACAATATTTATCTCTCATTTTCTATCTTACCAGGTTTACTTTCTAACAAGATTAGTTGTGAAGATTTCAATTCTTCCATCATGATCCTTTTGTACATATATAAAATTAGCTTAGGATTATAGCATACCCTAGAAGAGTGTTGAAATTCTTTATTTCAGGTAGGTTTTTTTGTGAGTGAGTCATTTAGAACTGGTGTGAGTTATTTGTGTGTCAATAATTAAAATAATACTTTATTGCATTTCTCACCTAGTGTGCTCATTGTATATTTTTCTCTTTGGCATAACTTTAAATCTACAACTAGACGACCTTCATCCATGATACCTGGATCTTGGTAATATCCATACCATAGAGAGCGTGACTGACTTGGAGATTGTTTTTTCCAGTGATGATATGAGATCAATGTATCAGAATTATCTTTTTAAATAATCATGTTGGCTAAAAACCACCAACAAATCCTCATCGATAAGGGTTCTCATTCTGTTGACTCCCAACAAGAACGATCTCCCTAAGCACTGCCTTAGACAGGTTTTACCCTTCTTGACAACACCCGCAGAGCGGATGAAGTCTCACTCGAGATGTTCAAGGGAGAGCTATCAAAACCAAGCTTCTGCAGTAAGGAGGAGGATCTAGGGCAACATCAGTTCATCAGCTTAACTCTCGGATCTAACAGAACCATTTATCAGGTATCACATAATAGATCTAGAAATATAATCACATTGTTAAATAAACAACATCATTCATCAGTTCATTGCAACATTATCACATCATCCCTTTGTAGAATAGATTCATCAGTACTTTTCGCAGCATATGAAAATGGAAAAAGAGACATCGCAACACATGAAAATGGAAAAAGGATGACAATGATTCAGCTCAATATCCGTCATATCATAAACCCCAAAAAAATAGTTGCGTTTCCCCACAGCAAGAGAAAGATTGACCCACACGATCACATTCAAATAACACAAGATTCAATTTCTCTCTTACGCTCTCTTACCACTTCTCTTCTATCACAACTTATCTATTCATTTACAATTCTAATATATATATAGGCTTGCACCTTTACATTCATATTCCACTTCTAACTAACTCCTAACTGATTTAACCACTAATGACCTATATCTAAAAAATGTGGTCAACGGATACACAAATATGCATAAAATATTAAAAAATGGTTCATTTTTCACCCATCGCATTGTCTTTGCCTTGCGCAGTGTTGCATGAGCTTGTGCAGCCTCCACGGTGCTGCACAACTCACTTACCCCAAAATCCCTGCCAACATACCCCCAACACACTTTTTTGGCTCATCCTCATGCCATGCATTGCTTCAACCAGTGACATTGGCTAACTACTCTTAACTATCTACATTTATTGCTGATTTGACCAAATCACATCCCTGTGGCTATTAGGGTTTCTCTATCTACTTATGCTAGTGACTCCTACCCTTGCGCAACCACTGCCTCCTAGCACACCCTTCTATTCTCTATCTATCGTATCTTTTTTTTCATTGCACAGTGCTTCATGTAGTGCACCCTTCCATCCCTATCCTATAAGGCTTCAACCGGCTACCATTCATGAGCTTTGGAAGCACCGCTCCATCTAACTGCTACAATTGAACTGCACCCCCAGAAGTAATTGAATGAACAAGATACGGGCCTAACCAGTGCATTTCTAACTTACTTGGATGCTTCATGAACTTGCTACCATACAACAACACCAAATATCCTTGGGAAAATTGTTTGTTTTTAATGTGGCAATCATGCCATGCCTTCTATCGATCCTTCTCGATGTGTTGATGGAATCCTACGATGAAACGATTGTCTTCCAGTTGGACTAACTGTGTTGCTCGCTCCTCAAGTGCTGCTTCATCAGCCATGCCGATTGCTACTGCAATGCGTAGACTGGGAACAATGTATTCTATAGGAATGAATGCCTCTTTCCCATATATCAATTTGAACAACGTCTTCCCCATTAGTCTTTTTCAAGTGCTGCAATATGCCCACAACACCGCATGGATCTTTAAATCCCAGTTATCTTGATTAGTGTTACATACCTTTGTCAGTGTGGTTTCTAGGATTTTGTTGAAGGATTCTATGGTTCCATTTTCTTGTGAATGATATGGGGTACTCTTCTTATGTTGCACCTGCAATTTCCCCGTCGGTGCTTTTACTGTGTGGTTGATAAAGTGATTTCCCTGGTCACTCATTAATATCCTAGGGCAGCAAAACTGTGTCACAATGTTTTCAAATATGAACTTTGCTGCTGTTGCAGCAGTACAATCCACAACTGGTGTGGCCTCCACCCACCTTGTCAAATAGTCAGTTGCGGTGATAATGCATCGTGCACCCGTTCTCTTCCTCGGTGGGTTTATGGGACCCACAAATTCGACAACCCATTTATCAAAAGGTTGCAAAGTTACCTGCGGTACAAGTCGAATTTCGTCTCGTCGCGAAGGCTTCCTGACACGTTGACAGACGTCGTTGTTCCATGCATAATCTGTAGCATCATTATGCAAAGTAGGCCACCATAGCTCGGTGCACAGTACCTTTTGCGTAGTCTCCCATCCTCCATAATTTCCACCCGCAACTCCTGCATGTGTATCTGCCAGAATTTTCCCTTATCATGAGGTTGAACACACTGTTGCAGGATCTCATCAGATCCAAGTTTATATAAGTTCCCAATGATCAGTAGAAACTATGAAGACTTCACTACCAACTGCTTCTTTTGACTGGTCATCATATATTTCGGTGCAACTCCAGTTGTGAAGAACTGAATTATCAGTGCATAATGGTCATCTGCGATATCAAATCGGAATAGTTGTGCATTCAACAATCCATCGTCAATATTGGTGGGCTCTTCCCCTGTTTCAATGCAGGATAGATGATCAGGACCGACATTCAAGCATCCTAGCTTCACGATGATTTTGAAATCAAACTCCTAAAATAAAAGTAGCCAACGACATATATTCCCCCCCAACACAGGCTTATTAACCAGATATTTCAAAGCCGAATAATCAGTGAACATTTTAAAGTGACCACCCAAGAGATAGTGTCTGAACTTCTACAGTGCATAGAACATTTCCAACCCTTCTCTTTCTGTGGTTGTATAATTCTTCTCATCAAAGGATAACTTCTTCCTAGCAAAGGCAATTGGATGATCCATATCTCCTTCTCCTGGTTTCGTGAGTACAACTCCCAGTACAACGGACGAGGCATCGACGTGGAAATGGAACTCCTTGTTCCAATCGGGGAACACAAGTATGGGTGCTGAATCCATCTTGGCCTTCAATGTGTCAAAGCTACTTTGAAAATCTTGGCTCCATATGAATGCGACATCATTTATTTAGCAGTTTTTCCGTGGGGGCAGTAATCGCAGCATAACCATGGATAAACTTGCGATAGTACCCAATGTGTCCTAGTGTCGCGCGAAGAATCTTTGTATTTGTAGGTGGTGGAAGGATCAAAATGAGTGCGATCTTCGTTGGATCAACGAAAATCCCTTGCTTACAAACGATATGACCCAACAGTATCCTAAATGGTGCACATAAGATGAACTTGTTTGAATTCAACGTGATCTGATGTTTTTGACACCTTTCCAGCATCAAGTGCAAGTTTTCCAAATGATCCTTAATCATCCCATAGATAGTCCAATCATCCATATATACTTGCAGAAATTTCTGAAGAAAATATTTAAATGCAGCAACAACAACCGGAGAGAATACTGCAGGTGCCTTCTTCAATTCGAAGGGCACTACTATGTATTGAAAGCAACCTCATTCGGTGACAAATGTGGTTTTATGGCTATCCTCCTTTGTAATTCTGATATGGTGATACCCAGAAAATCCATTGGTGAAAGAATACATTTCTTAACCCTCAAGAACCTCATTCGTGAACGATGTCGGAAAGGGATCATGCATGCAAGAATCATTCAACTTCCTTAGATCAACACAAATTTGTATTTCACCAGTTTTCTTGTCTTGAACTACCATAGGTCTTATCCATTTTGATTCTTCAACAGGCTCAATAATCCCTGCATTGAGCATCCAATCAACTTCAGCCTTCACCCATTCTTTATATCGTGGATTCAAGTGATATGGCCTCTTTTGCACTGGTTTTTCATCTAGTTTTAATGGGATTTTCATTTCCCCTGGGTCACCCAATATCCCCTTCATTTCTTAGAGTTTTGTCGGGAACATATCTTGGAACTCATGCAATAGATCTGTGATATTTGCCATGGTCTCCTTGTCTCAATAGTCTCCAATATTGGATAATTTTAGATTCTCCTTCATCCCAATGTTAACTTTCTTAATCTTCAGTGGTTGAGTCATGGGATCCGTCGGCACATCCAGTGCTGCGACATCCTGACTTCCTTTAGTCTCTGGAATATTAATATTGTGCAATTCATCATCATCCTTTGGCTTGCTGGAGATGTTATAACATTCCATCATCGATTGCATGTGGAAATGAGCATGCAGGTCCACACGATATGCAACGGGGACAACTTTCAAGACTACATCTTGAATGATCTAGAGTGCATTGTTAACCTCTTCATTGGCATCTGCAAAGCCAAACATATGTGCAAAGAAAACAATCATCTCCTCCCAAGTAGTTATTTCTCTACGTAGTTCGGCTGAGACGTACCAAGACCTTGGCATTTCATCCAATGTGTGAATAAAAGCATGGACCCATTCATCCTTGGGGGGCACTATCCCCATAACATCTAGGATTCCATCAGATGACTATAAGGGTTATTCTATCCATCATATCTCCCAGTGTGATATACCTCCATATCTCCGAAGCACACAGTCATCAACCGTCGAAGAATTGTTGAAAGGTACCATACTTCTGTGATGGTCCAGCTTCTAATGAAGAATCAAAAGCAGAAGGCATGCCAAAAATAGGTGTCTTACCAGGATTTCTTCCAAGCGCCTCGCAAGCCTCGAAAAAGGTATCTCTCTTAGTTATGATATCAAATAGTGATTTTTTCTTGCCATGCAGTCGCATTTGTGTTTGTGGTCCATCTTCTCTAGTCATTGTGCCTCCTCGAGTAACTATTCCAACATCAACATCCTCTGTTCGCGGTTTTACTACTATGGTTGCAACCGTCGATCCTTGATTTTGGTTATGCGGCAAAGGCTAATTCAAAGGTGGATTTTGGTTCGTCGGTGGATTCATAGGCTGATTTATATTTTGATTTTGTACTGGAAATTGGGGCTGAACCTAATTCTGTAGTTGCTGCTGGTTCTGTATTTGATTTTGGGCCTGGAACTGGTTCTGTAATAAAGGAACATTTCCAACCTGCCATCTCACAATTAATTGAGGGAAATTTTCAATAGTATGATCATTCACCGCGTAGTATACACATTGAAAATGGGGACAATCCCTTTGATAGTGTCCAAATGTCCCACAGTTGTAAAACTGAATTGATGCATGACCTCATCCTCCTCCACGACTGAAACCTCCCCATCCCCTGAATCCTCCTTGCTGTTGATATTGTGGTTGATCTACTTGTTGTGGATACGGGAGTTGGGCCACTTGCTTCTGTAGGGGATTCGTCTACTGCTGAACGTAGTGCGCTTATTGGACTTACTCCGGTTTTGGTGAAGCCATCGGGATCTAGGTGTAATGCGGTCATGGCGGAAACTACGGGTGAGGTGCAACCTGCGTCTGTGGTTGCAACATAATAAAATTCATTTGTGGTGGCACGGTATACTTGACTTGAGGTGGCGGGTGTATCACCTGTGGCTGCGGTTGCTGCACCATGCGAGGATATTCACCTTTCACGAAATATGAATCGTATGTCCGCTCTTAAAGCAGATCATAAGTTCGACAGTCCTTATCCTCATGGCCAACTGAGCAACAAAAGGTGCAATATAATCTTGCTGGCTTCGTAACCATTTTCTGCATGTAGGTACAATATTCATATCAATGCCCATATACCTGACATATGCGACACCCCGACACACTACTGCAACTCAATGGGTTCAGCGCTCTTGAGAGTAGATAATTCTGAAAAGTAGGACATGTATATTTGGTGTGTCCATCCACATGACACCAAGTGCACCATAAGTCATTGTGTTCGTCTTTCACCTTCTTGATATCCTGCAATTGAATCGGCAAGTTCTCCAGCTACGCCTGGATTTGGTTCATGCCGACAGTAGTTTCACCAACCGATGAAGCCTCTAGCTTCATTGCAATCTCCAAATCCTCGCTCTGTGTCATGATATCTTGCTGCATCAATGGATGTCAAATATGAGGGACCAATTCCATAATGAACCATTCTTTGTGTTAGACATCACTCATATCAAAGCTGACCCATGCTATCAGCGTCTTAAAACTTTGATCAAAGTCCCAAACCATCTTATTAGGGAATTGTTTGATTTCCTTCAGCTTTGTAATGTACTATGCTTCAGATTTTGTTTCTTGAATTCTTCAAGAAGTCCCTTTCAAATCTCATCCAAAGTCTTCACCGCAGTCCCCTGTGGGACTTGTATGAATCTCATGTACCAATCAGGCGCATGATTCCAAAGGGTGGTCGCTAACTGGCCGTTCTTTACATCCTCGTTGGTAGTCTGTCTGGAAGTCCATACTGCGTCACATAAGAACCAATACTGTTCTAGGTCATCAGTGTTGTTTCCATGGAACATAGACAACTTCATATCATCTCCTGCCATCCTATACCTTCTTCCTGCAAATGTTGTTTTAATATTGGATGATGCTTGGAAGCTTGGACACATTGACAAGGATTGTGTATATTTTCCTTATGGTGGAGTAGTGCATGGAGGTGTGGACACGTTGCTACTGGGGTTTGACCTTGCTTCTAACTTGGGCGTAGAATAGGTCCGCTCTTCATCTTTGTCATTGTAAGGCTGCTTCATCCTATGTGGTTTTCCTTCACGGTCTTCTGTTTCGATCATAGCAGGACCTTTCCCTATCCTCTGCCTCTTCTCTACTCAGACCTTGCTCCTTCCCTTGTACAACCACTCTCTTCCTCATCTTCCCTCATAGTCTCATCGAAAATTACACCCAACTACCCCTTATCTTTCCATTCATCGCCCCTCCTTCTATCGTAGTGTTCATAGCCTCCGCACACTAGAGTTTTATTACTCGAGGTGCATCTTTAGTATGCCCTTTTCACAAAAAAAAATCTTGATTGACAGTTGTAGAGACAGTAAGAACTTACCTCGTGGTCCGTTGAAGAAATCTCGTTCTGATTCGTTGTAGGACTTGTTGGTATCAACCACGAACTCAATGATGAATCCTCCTAGAATACTGTCCAACCAAACTTTGATAGCTTGCGATGCCTTATTGTTAGTTTCTTGGAGTTCCAGAATTAGCTCGGGGGTCTAGGACGTTGGATCTCCTCCCTGGAAGTTGTGCTTCTTGTAGGTGCATCGTGCTAGCCACTCGTAGAGTATGACGGTAAACTCACAGAAAAACCATTCATGAGGACCGTCGTGGGTGTACCTTTCCAACCATGCATTTGTCGTAAACTTCAGGTTCTGGTTCTCGGTTTCAGCAAACTCTTGTAGTCTTAGGTTGAACCAATCTTGGATCTCCGGTTTCATCAGATGCCATAACATATACTCCTCTTCAGTTGCAATGAGGTGTTGACAAAGGAACCATTTACTGGCTAAAATCCACCAACAAAGCCTTGTCGACATGGGTTCTCATTCTGTCGATGCCCAACCAGTGCAATCTCCCTGAGCATCGGCCTAGACAGATTTTACCCTACCTGGAAACACCCATAGAGTGGATGAAGTCTCACCCGATATTTTCAAAGGAGAGCTGCCAGAACCAAGTTTCTGTAGTAAGGAGGAGGATCTAGGGCAACATCAGTTCATCAGCTTTTAACTATCATATCTAACAGAACCATCCATCAGGTATCGCATAACAGATCTAGCAATATAATCATAGATTTAAATAAACGTCATCATTCATCGGTTCATCGCAGCATTATCACATCATCTATTTGTAGAATAGATTCATTAGATATTTGTTGCAGCATATGAAAATGGAAAAAGAGACATCGCAACAATTGAAAATGGAAAAAGGACAACAATGATTCAGCTCAATATCCATCGTATCATAGACAAAAAAAAACAGTTGACTTTCCCCACAGCGAGAGAAATATTGACTCACAAGATCGCATTCAGATAACACAAGATTCAATTTCTCTCTTACTCTCTCTTACCACTTCTCTTCTATCACAACTTATCTATTCATTTTCAATTCTAATCTATATATAGTCTTGCGCCTTTACATTCACAGTCCACTTCTAATTAAATCCTAACTGATTTAACCACTAATGAGCTATATCTAGAAAATTTGGTCAAACGATACAAAAAGATGCATAAAATATTAAAAAATGGTTTGTTTTCCACCCATCGCACTGTCTTTGCCTTGTGCGATGTCGTGTGAGCTTGTGCAGCCTTCGTGGTGCTGCGCAACTCACTTACCGCAAAACCCTTGCCAACAAATCCCAATGTTTATTATTGTAGAACACATTAAATATTGGGATTTATAAAGTTATGGGTTATGATATGCCAAAACATTAGTAAAGATTCAATTGCAATGGGATAAATTTATTGTGATAAGTTTTAACATTATCCTTTTAAATAATTCTCTAAAATCATAGGTGCACCATAAGCATTTCTATATTTAGAGGGGGATATCAAGGATTTCAGGTTCAATTCAAGATGAATTATTGACCATATAGTTAGGGAATTGCGGTTCTTGGAAATTCCCTCTTATTAGTTATTGAGATGCTCGTGGAGATCTGTGATTTGGTAATTTCAAGAAGGTGGAATGTTGGAACTCATTAATTTAGATAGGACACTACACCTTGACTATGGTTATGAGGCATATTGATGAAGTTCAACCAAGAATTTCTTTGTAAATAATGTTTACTAAATCCTATTATTTATCTCTAAACAATAGCTTGAATCGTTTCTATCTTAGAAAAAATGAGTGATTTCTCATGTGAGTTCTTTTTCTTTGATTTTCTTATGATTTTTCCTAAATTAGAAAACAATCAAAGAAAACTGGTAAATGTGAAGACACTTACCTAGAGGGATGGTTTGGATGGTTGTTTGGTGGAGGAGGTGTGCATGTGTTATGTATTGTCAGCATGGAAGCTACAAAGTTTATCGAAAAGGAAGACAACGGTGAAGAAATGTGTTTTGACCTAGTTTTTTAATACATAGAGGAGCGCACATGCATTATTAACATGTGTGTTCTTTAGGAATGTGCCTTCATTAATAGCACATGTACACTTTAGGAATGCACACACATTTCTCTATCCTGCTGGCCACTTCCATGGAGGTTCATAAATTTTTGAAACAAGAATATGTGCACATTTTTTAATCTTAAAAGTTGACACAATTTAATTTCAATGGAAGTGGCTACCATCTTTGTGTGAGTACTATACATTTTATCTAGAATTATTGTCGTTCTTGCAACTCAATTTATAGTTCTACTTGACATTATGTGAGGATATATTTACTCTTCCTTTGCATTTCAAATCCTAAGACTAGAATTCACAACAATCCATTTGGGATAAATGAAGGACCGAGGGAATCTAATAACATGAAGGGTGGGGGTCCATTAGAGTAGGGTTTTTATCTACTACACTTAAACTCAAAATTCCCTTCAATCTTGAAATATGCATATGCATGTTATTGGTTACCTCAATTTGAGAACACAATTCCTTCAAGAAAAATGACATACCCTTTAATTCATCAACCTAATGGGGCTGTAAAATATTCAATTATTTAATAAGAGTCATAACTCTATCATCATCGACATCATGAAGTGGATACAAGATGGATTCTTGAACTTTCAGGTATTCGTCTAAGTTTTGTTTTTTTATTTCTCCATTCTAGTCCTTTGAAGGATCGGGGCTATTTTTTTAACCCAAGTGTTGCAAGGCCTACTCATGTCCATTCCAACTTGATTAGGGAATTCCTTCCAAAAGTGTTTTATTTTGTGGTACCAAGAAAATCATAAAGTCATTTTCCAATATTTAAGCCTTTAAAGATATCACAAATTCTAATGAATCTCCAACTCGACTAAGATTCATCACATATCTTGTTAAGCCTTGAATGTTGGGATCAGTTCCACCTATAGTGTGGCACTTTATCCCTTATATGGTGGTGTATTACTTATTATTGATGTATTCTTTGGTATATTAGTGGGTCTATTAGTTGGTATTGTACACATTTTTTCCCTATATATAGGAAGAAGATGTTTTCATTTCAGCATGCATTGTATAATGTCTTGTCTTGGGTACAATAGTACATTGTATAAGGAGTTTCCTCCCTCAAATAGGATTATTATTTACCTATGTTCTTCTTTATTAAGGCATGGATTAATCTCTTTTGGTTTATTTCTTCTATTTTTATGTTATTTATGGGACTTTGTTGCATAACATTTGGTATGAGAGTTCTTTCCTCGAGACTTTCTTATGCAAAATGATTCATCTTGGAATTTTTGCTAAAACTTTTATTATACAAGGATTCAGAGATGTGCATTAAAACCCCACTTCTAGATATTTGTATCCCAAAATCCAAATGTTGATCCATTACAATTTTGGAGATAATTGCATAGGAATGTATGATTTTTCACTAGTCCAAAACCTAGTTGAAAACATGTGTTCTTGGGAGAAAGGTCATATCTTAGGCATACAAGGTCCAAATTGAGTGAGGCTAGTTTCATTGGAAAGAAAATGGACCACAATATCTGTGGTTGAAGTTTCAGATTTAGAAACAAAGTATTGGACATGTGGCATACAGTATAAGTTTTCTCTTTTAGATAAGAAAAACTTGAGAAGTTTTGGGATATTTGCAACAACATTTTTTTTGGAACATCCAAATTAGGTAAGACTTGCAGAAAAATAAATAAGACACATAAGTGTACCGCATGAAGAAGTTTCATACCCATAGGATTGAAAAGTAAGATTTTATCTCAATTACAATTCGACCCTAAAACAATCTTCCAACTGGGGTTTGAAACAGGTGTTCCAAGGAGAAAGGTCATATTTGATGCATCCAAGATCCAAATTGAGTGAGACAAGTTGAATATGAAAGAATACAGACCAAGGTATCTGTGGTAGAATTTTCATCTACAAAAATGAAATATTAGACACACGTCATACCGTACAAGTTCGATCGTTTAGATAGGAAAAAAATAAGAACCTTTCAAATATTTGTAATAACTCTTTTTTGGCACATAAAAATTAGGTCATACTCATGGCATTGGAAAGATGACACATCAGGGTACCACAGGTAGAATTTTTATACCCATAGGAGTCAAAATTCAAATTTTATCTCAATTAGAAGTCATTTATAAACCGTCTTCTAATAAGGGTTTTAAAAAGGTACACCATTTTTCATTTGAATAGTTTTGAGTAAAAGGAACTATTTTTTGTAAACCCTAGGTTGTGATATATATTTATTCTTAAAAATTCCACCAAAATGAAGTGGAAAGAATAACACTCCACTTAAAACCCCATACGATTCATCCCTGACATACATTGAAATGGAAGACATATATCTTTCAGAGTGTCAAAGTGAGAAGATATGATTAAAGGAAATGTGAAAATGGATGACTTCGTTAATTGGAAAATAAGATGGCTACTAAATAGGATATCAAAGGGATGTCTAGTAAAAAGGATCTCAAAAGGATGGCTAGAAAAGAAGATCTTCAAGACTTGAAGGAATTGATGAAGGATATAAAACATATCTTTATTCCTCATGTATCTACTCAAGAAGAGGATAAGGATGAAAAAATGGACTTATTCTAGCCACATTTGGAGAAAATTAAAAAACAATTGGAGAGTAGGAAGTTGGAGTCCTCAAAAGTTGACGATTCACTACAACATCATGGGTTCAATTCAGGTCCCAGGAACTACTTTATCCCCAAGATTGACTTGAGAAAGTTTGATGGCAAGGATCCATCACATGGATTTTTCAGATGGAGTGATTCTTTGATATACACCAGGTTCCCACTTTGCAAAAGGTAACTATTGCATCCTTATATTTAGAACCTGATCATTTTGAATGGTACCAATGGCTTTGTGACTGCAAAAATAACTCTTGTATCTCTTGGTCTGTATTCACAGAAGAATTGATTTCACATTATGGGGGTGAAAATAGAAACACCTTCTTAAACCAGTTGGTAAATCTCAAACAAAAAGGTCCAGTTTGAGAGCACATCAAGAAATTTCAGTAGTTAAGTCTCAAAGTGAAGAATATTTCAAAAGATGATTTGTTACATCTCTTTATTGGAAGCTTGATGGATAACAATCAACATGAGGTACTTCTCTTTGAATAGTCATCCCAAGAAAAGGATTTCATGATGTTGCAATTAAAAATATGGCGATGACTACTAGAAAAACCACTTCCAACACATACATAGAGAATGATGTTCCTTCTAACCAACCTCAGAGGTTGACAACTCAACAATTAGAGGAAATAACAGAGAAAGGTCTATGACTCTATGCTTTAATTGTGACATCAAGTACAGTAAGAGACAATTGTGGATAAAATAAACTATTATACATAGAATGTGACGAAAAGGAACAAAAAGAATAGGAACCGCCATAAGGGGATGAACTAGAAGTGATTATTCCCACCATATCTTTTCATGTTATGGATATAACTAACACTCCTCAAACTCTCAAGATCGAAGGATATAAAAAAATAACAAGGTATAATAGTCTTTATTGATTCGGGTAGTACTCATAATTTCATTCACTCCAAAGTACCCAAGGATATCAATTGCTTTGTATATCTAGCACCAAAATTTGAAGTAATGGTTGTAGATGGACGAACCATCAATTATTCAGGGAAATACGATAATATCAATGTTACTATGGGTGAAATGCCATAATATCAATCTTCTATTTGTTTTTCTAAAACTGATAACTATGGTATATCAGTTTTAGAGATAAAAATTTCATCTTCCCTTCAATAAATGAACATACGTTTCTCTTAGAAACACAAAAAGATTTTCCTTCTCTCACCAATGGATTGAGAATGAACTTTAAGTGCACCCCACATATCTACTTTAACTAGTTAACAAATATAGCGTTCATGTCTAAATGTAAAGATTAAATGAAGGCTACAAATATCTTCTCAGCAATACACTAGGTTGAATATCTCATCTAAGACTAGGACTTTTCCTCGTTTTCCATTTAGTTCAATATGCATCAATCGTTTCAACCCAAGTTTATAAAGATATCTACAAATTAAAATGTAACATTTAAAAAGAAAAAAAATTACTATTAAAAACTTATAAAATTTTAATAATTTAATTGAAATTGTTAAAGTGTTTATTGACAAATTAAGTCTCCAAATATATCAAAAATATTTTAACCTTATAGATCTAAGAAAAATCCGAAAAAATTACCAATGACCCATAAATAACAACACATCAATTATCCTTAAATATTTTAACATTCAAATTCAAAATATTAAAAAACAAAATTTAATTCTAAATAATAAAAAAAATTAAAATTATGCATTATAATTAACTTAATCACCAAGCGTAAACCACACGTATTTGGCTACACATTTCGAAAACATTTATAAAAAAATTAATTTACCACAAGTATTGGCCTCCACATTTAGAAAATATTTATAACAAATTTAATTTACCAAAATAAGTTTTAGGTAATACTTTACTATAATAAAAACACCAAATTTAATAAAAAGACCCACCTTTAGTTACCAAAATAAGTTTTTAGGTAATGCTTTACCTTAATAAAAACACCAAATGTAATAAAAAGGCCCACCTTTAGTTACCAAAATAAGTTTTAGGTAATGTTTTACTTTAATAAAAACACCAAACTTAATAAAAAAAGGCCTACCTTTAGTTATTAAAATAAGTTTTAGGTAATGCTTTACTTTAATAAAAACACGAAAGACCCAGCTCTAAGTAATACCTTAATTTAGAAAATATAGTTTTAAAAATTAAAATTAAAATATCTTTATTAATTAATAATAATAAAAATAATAATGTTAAGTTTTCTTTTTTTTTCAAGAAGAAAAAAGCTTGTCCTTGTTATTCTCATAAGAATCAAAGGTCATCAGTACATTCATCCCATCATCGGGTCACATAACTTGGTAGCCCACCGGATTTTTCAACCAGTGGGAAAGGCATAACAACAATAAGAAATGATCCCATCAGAAAACTGTCTCATCATAAAGAGATGACTGTCTACTCATCCACATCTACCGAGTGCCAAAGGGCTCTGAACAACATTCTAAAAGAGATCACTCTATCATCAAGAACATCTATAAGGAGGATAAATAATCCTTTAAACAAGCTCAAAAGAGCTGAAAAGAGTCCTGAGAAACCAGAAGATTCTCCATATATTCCATAAAACAGCCTTTACCCTGAGTAAAGGAGAGTGCCTTTTTAGAGAGACGGTCAGCTATCCAATTGTGCTCTCGATAAATGTGAGTGAAGGACAAGTCCTGGAAGCTAGAAAATAGCTTTTTTGTCTCCCTGCACCAATGAACAAGTTCAGGTGGGGAGAGAGCAGTCGATCCCATCGCCCAATTGATGATTACTTGAGAATCACCATACACATGGGATAGGGGGATCCCCATCATATGGGAGGAGAGAAGAAGTGCCCATAAGCTGAGCAATTCCGCTTTGGTGTTAGTTCCATATCCGACCCCCAGAGAAAACTCCATGTAGTGGGTATCATTGAGAAAAATGCAGTAGCCTACACCAGCAATCATACAATTTGATGCACCATCTATAAAACCGCAGGGAAAAACCTTAGAGGGAGGTTTCCCATACTTTCTGCTTCGATCTTTTTTAGTGACAGTACCAGTAGGGGGAGTATGAATTGTAGTAATAATTTGCTGAATAATACTGTGAATGTTCCTTTTTTTCCCTTCGAAAATAGCCAGATTGCGCACTTTCCAGATTATCCACATCATATTGAATGGGAGCAGAAAGAGTTGCGAGTTCCTTGATATATTACCATACCAACCATTTAACATGTCACCAATAGAAACCCCCGAAGTACAAGCTGGGATGTTAAAATAATCACTGACATGTTCAGCCACAGTTTTCCAGACCGAGTAGGAAGAGAATAAGTGCTCGATAGTCTCCTCATCCGAGCAGCAAAGAGTACAAATGCCTGGGCCCAAAAAACCTCTTTTCTGTAGGTTTTCCCATGTAAGGATTATGTTCCAGATGGCTAACCAAATAAAACATGAAATTTTGAGTGGAAGGGCCTTAAACCACAGATGGGAGTCAACAGGAATAGTAACCGGGGGTAAGGAGGAATGAACAATGCAGTCATAAGCATTCCTAGCAGTTATAGAGCCCAAATTTTTATTATAAATCCATGCAAGATTATCAGGACTATTAGTGAGACGAATACCAGCTCCAGTAAGACCCTTAATATAAGCATTCCAAGTTGATTTAAAAGAACCTCCAAGATCTAGATCGTCGGCAGTGAACCAATAACACTATGCATTTGAAAGGGAGTTATGAGCCTGAGAGAGAGTACGTATATTTAAATCTTCCAGGTATGATCTTAACTCCTCAGGGAGATTGAAGGGAGAGTGAGATCCCACGATCGGTTCAATCCCTAGCAGGATGTTTTCACCGCTTCCCACCTGCCAATCCAAATGGATACCCATCCAGGGGAGAACCTGCAAGAAACCTCTCCACATAACAGAAACATTGCGAGAGCTGAACTGTTTACATATGAGCCATTCTGCCACTGTCAAGCATTTCATATATTTAGTTTGAAGAACTTGTAACCATAAACCCTTGGAGTGGAGGGTTCTCCAAAATGTATTTAGATGCAGAGCTAAACTAAACCATGGGAGATTTTTGATGCCCCAGCCCCCTAATTATTTGGGCCATGAAAGATCTCTCCAGCTGACCAGATGGAATTTGCATTTTTTGTCAGAGGATCCCCATAAGAAATTAAACATAATACATCTGAGCTTTTGAAGAATAAAGGCTGGGAGAGGAGCAAGACCCATCCATGATACACAGGTATACTAGACAAAATAGATTGGACGAGGATCAGTCTTCCCCCAAGGGAAAGATACTTAAAGGTCCAGTTATTAATCCTTTTTTCAAACTTTTGTAACAACCAATGCCAATAATTCACTCTGTACCCAAGCGGTTTTAGGAGATAGCCCAGGTAATTTAGTCCAGAATGTATCGGTAACATCTTATAAGGCAAGACTCCCATAAAATCATTAAGACAGTCATTATTAAGATTATAGTAGAGGAAACAAGACTTATCGATATTGATCCTCATGCCTGAGGCTTTACAAAAGGTCTCGAGGATAGCCTCGAAAGCAAACCAGTCCTAGAGAGTCCCCAAGCCCAAGAGAATAACATCATCCACAAAGAGGAGGTGAGAAAGAGCTAGTGAGGGCGAGAGTTGAATGCCCCGAATGAGACCCTTTGATCTGGCATCCTTAATGAGAAGACTGAGACCCTCAATGACAAGGATAAAGAGGAGAGGGGATAAAGGACATCCTTGCTGAATACCACGAGTAGCAGTGAAAAATTTAGATGGAGTCCCATTGACCAGGACCGCGAAATTTGCAGTGGAGATGCAGCCCATAATCCAATTTACAGTGAGGAGGGGAACACCAATTTGAATCAGGATTAGTCTAACATAAGTTCAATCCACATGATCAAAAGCCTTTGTAAGATCCATCTTGAGAATAAAGGCACATAGATTCTTGGTTTTGACAGAGTGAAGGACTTCCTGTACAATTCCAATAGGCTCAGAGATTTGATGATCTTTAAGAAACCTGAATTGTTATTGTGAAATACCCAGATCCAGAAAAGGCTTTAATCTTCCATCTATGACTTTGGAAATGAGCTTGTAGAGAAGGTTACATAAAGAGATGGGCCTAAAATCAGCAAAGTTTCGAGGCTTGTCCTTCTTTGGGATAAGTGCAAGGAAAGTAGAGTTCAGGGAAGGGGGAATAAAGCCTGAAATCCTAGTCAAGTCCACGGTTTTGAGTAAAATAGGGCCCATAAGATCAAAAAAGTGCAGATAGAACTCCACTGGCTACCCATCTGGGCCAGGGCTCTGGTCTTTTTTGAAAGACTTAAGAGAGAGTTCAATCTCCTTCAAATTGATAGGGCAAGACAGGAGCGACGCATGATCTGAGGGGATCATTCTAGGGAAGAGTGAGATCACTTTGAGTTGGTGTTCAAGACAGGTAAACCCATCATCCTTGAAAATGTTCTCAAAGTATGTTTTTCCCAACTCTTTTAAGGGGGCCTCCTCTTCAATGAGATTACCATCAGAGTCTTCGAGCGACCAAATCAAGTTTTGCAATCTTCTTCCTGAGGCAACAGCATGAAAAAATTTAGTGTTTGAGTCACCCTGAAGAGCCCACTTAGTTCTACTCTTCAGTTGCCAAGTAAACTGAAAATGTTCCAAGATTCTCTGCCTTTCAGCATTAAGGTGAGACAAGCGGGCAGTTTGCTCCCTAGTGAGAATACCACCTGCAAGGATCGATTCAATGGCACGTTCAAGGCTAGAGGAAGTAGAGTCAATGCTTGGAGTTTTTACCTTAATCCAGCTCTTAGTTGCAGAACTAAGATTACGTAGGGTTTGACAGAGATCCACAACGCCTATAATATTATCAGCATCAGAGGAGAGAGACCACTAGTGGAGAAACCAATCAATGAACTCAGAATCTTCTAGCCACACACGGTTAAATTTAAAGGGGTAATCAAAGGGAACTTTAGGAGAAATCCATTCGAGGTAGATAGGGAAATGGTCAGAGAGATTTAAGAATTTAATCCAAGTCCTGTAGGTCCCTAAGGAGGGAAGTAGAGCTTTGGAGATAAGAAAATGGTCAAGGCGTTTATAAATGCCCTCCTCCCCAACTCAACCGTTGCGCCAAGTAGGACCAATCGTAGGGGGAGCCACATCCACAAGTCTAGTAGTCTCAAAAAGGGCAAGGAAGTTATCAGAGAGAGGGTCCAGATTGGCCTTACAGCCCCAGATCTCCGAAGGATGGAGAGCGAGATTAAGATCCCCAGCTAAAACTAGATGTGGAAGGTTTAAAAGACCACCTCAGAGGGATTTTTCCCAAAATAGGTCTCTGTCCCTATAAGGACCATAAACATTTAGGATATGGAGAGGGTCTGGTAGTCCTTGTATGGAGGCTTGTAATAAAATACCCGCATAGGTATGGAAAGCTCTACAATTAGCCTTTAACGGGTTCCAAGCAGAGAGAAGACCCCCCAAAATCCCATGAGCACTGATAGCATAGAATTCCTAGGAGGGGAGTAATTTCGAGAAAGCAAACAGAGCCGAGGAGTCACTACACATCGTTTCCTACAGAAGGATAAAGTCAGGGTTTAGAGATTTGAAAAGAGCACGGAGGATGAGTGATTTGGTCCTGCCTCCCAGACTGTTAGAATAATCAACCCATAGTTTACCCACTTAGACATTAATTCATTTATTTTTGTCTTATTTGCCTAGTTCATGTGTCCCACCTTATGCAAGTTGCTAATTGCCTATCCATAGAGGTCAAACTTGCCATATCTGACTCATGTAGCGCTTGGGAAAGCCTTAGGAATCAAATCTACTTTATTCTTGGCCTCCTAGGTGCCTATCTGCTTTTTCTGCTTTATTGCCTGCTTTTTTAGTGTTTTAAGGCATATGGGAAAGCTAGACTAGGTGAGGTGAACTTGTTTTTTGTCCTACACATCCTCCTCTCTTTTCTCCATGCAAAAGCATGTATGAGCTGCCATTCCACCGCTCTTTAGCTTGCCTATGCCTTTTTTCCAATTCGTGAGCTCCATGACAGATTTGGGATCCAGCTTTTACACCTATGGGGGATTTGCTTATTTTTGGTAAGCCTGCTTTATGCTAGATTTGGATGCTTCCTCATGCATTCGATTTCTTCATGTATTCTATTTATTCAGCAGCCTATGATATTACAGGGTTGGCTATTGTACACTCAGTTAATATAATTTTGTGTTACAGCTCCATATTCAGTCTCCATTGTTAGCAATTTTGCATGATCAATTGATAATTGTTGTGGGTAAAATTAATCTACTACTGGCCTGAATTTCTACATGGTATCAAAGCCATTTTAGGTTGTTACTCTCCTTCAAAAAATGTTTTGCAAGTTCGACATCAAGACTGGGAGCCTTCTACTGACAGCCGAGACAGATTTTCTAAAGCTATGGATTCACAGAAAACTATCTTGACTCCCTTCAACTATTTTGAATGGAAAGAAGAGATGGAGATCTTGTTGAGAGCGAAAGGCCTCTACAGGGTGACTATGGCTATAGAAGAAGAGCCCAATGCTGCTGCAGAGAAGATCAAATGGCACAATCGGAGAGATGAGGCCTATGGCCTCCTATGTCTCAATATTTCCCGAGACCTCCTTTTCCATCTCGATGGATTAACTTCACCGGATCAAGTATGGGAGAATATTTCTGATCTTTTTGGAAAGACAGATGAGATGAGGGGACATCAGATTGAAAATGAGCTGATTTCTCTGAGTCCCAGTAGCTTTGAATCCCTGCAGCTATATTTCTCCAAGTTCAAAGCACTAGTTTTGCAGCTGAAGCAGTGTGGTATCGAAAAGAAACATGATCAACTCGTATTGGACATCCTCTCGAAGCTAGGACCTAATTACTCAGTCTTTGTTTCGACCTTCTATGCCACAAAACTCACAGCTCGAACCTGGAATATGCCTAGCCTTGCAGATTTCATGGAATCTCTCACAC
>LPNX011198758.1:50920-88267 GCA_001517045.1 Pseudotsuga menziesii
GCAATCAAATTTGCTTTATTCCTGGCCTCCTAGGCGCCTATCTGCTTTTTCTGCTTTATTGCCTGCTTTTTCAGTGTTTTAAGGCATATGGGAAAGCTAGACTAGGTGAGGTGAACTTGTTTTTTGTCCTACACATCCTCCTCTCTTTTCTCCATGCAAAAGCATGTATGAGCTGCCATTCCACCGCTCTTTAGCTTTCCTATGCCTTTTTGCCAATTCATGAGCTCCATGACAGATTTGGGATCCAGCTTTTACACCTATGGGGGATTTGCTTATTTTTGGTAAGCCTTCTTTATAATAGATTTGGATGCTTCCTCATGCATTCGATTTCTTCATGTATTCTATTTATTCAGCAGCCTATGATATTATAGGGTTGGCTATTGTACACTCAGTTAATATAATTTTGTGTTACAGCTCCATATTCAGTCTCCATTGTTAGCAATTTTGCATGATCAATTGATAATTGTTGTGGGTAAAATTAATCTACTGCTGGCCTGAATTTCTACATAGACCACGTATGTTTAGGGAGAGGATTATCATCAAGACTTATCTAATGGGGGATACATCGCTCTAAGTCCCCTGGATGAGTTTCCCCTGGCTACTTCCTTTATACGAACAGAGAGAGGAATGTACGGTGGAGAGGCGGAGGAGAGGTCGACTCTTGAGTCCCTTTTCCCTTTGGGAGGCTTCCTGACAGTCACATTGGCAAACCTGATAGAATTGCGGTGTAGGGTGGTAGTTGAGCTAGGAGAGGAGGCTGTGAAAATGGAGAGGGATCTCTTGAGAGAGGGATCAGAGAAAGAAGGGGAGGAGGTGGGGCTAGGAAGTGGGGAAGCCTGGTCAAATGGTGGAGCCAAGGGTATAACAGGGGGGGTGACCAGGCCAGAAGAAGGTGTGCAAGGTAAAAGAGGGGGAAATTCCACTAGCGAGGTCGAAAGGTGACTCTCACAATTGGTAAAAGGCGGGCTAACAACGCTAGAAGGTATAGGGAGGGCTTCCGCTGCCAAAGGTAAGGAACCAGGAGAGGGAGGGGAACTCGACAAATCAAAAGAGGTCAAACCCAACGGGGTTACCCGGGAAGGAGAACTCATAACAGTTTTGGAGGATGACGGAGGGACAGGTGGATTTTTATGAGTCATAATCAGATTGTCAACTTCCTCAATAAAGAATCTGGAATAAAGTCATTGAGAGGAGAAGATTAATTTAAAATACCTCGTGGAGTGTGATGTCCCTCCGAGAGACAGGCCGAAGGTGAAGGTATTCGAAGATCACCCAGATCCGAAATACTTCCACCTGAGAACCTATGGGGGCAGGAATTCCTCATATGACCCACTGTGCGGAAGCAGCTACAACGAAAAGGTACGTGAAGGTAATCGAGCCGCTGAATCAGAAGGCGCTCGTTGCACAGTAGCTCTACTTCCGCAGGCAGTCCTCGAGATATATCCATCTCAACAAGTATTTAGCTAACCTCTTATCATAAACTTGCTGAAAGTCATCCTCCACCGAAACAAACCTCCCAATGGTATTCCCAATTCCTTCCAGAATGGATTTGCTCCATAGAGGAAACAGAAGATGAGGTAATAAGACCCACAGATGGCGTTTGGTAATTCTCTCTTTCAACGGGTCGAAATTGGAGTGCCAACGTCCAAGCACCAGTGATCCCTTTCCAATGCGCCAAATCCCTTCCAAGACCCTGGTGCAATGTTCAGCGTCAAGAAATACAAAAACTATCCAACCATTAGACAAAAGACTGATTGTCGGGATATAGTCAAAAAGTGGCTTCCAGTTCTTTGAGGCCCAGTTGACCCAAGACGCCTTGCTCATCCTGCAATACTCCAAACGGCCCACCAGGGCTCGTGAGCACAGAGACGTAACTCGTTCCATGAATATATCATGCCCCAGGACGTATCTATAACGAACCTCCTGTGCCTTGACACATTTGGTTTTCTGTTTCCGATGGAAACGAGTCTGTGCACCATTCTCTGCCAGTATAAGGTCCCGCAGAGTCAATCCCAATAGACTGATAACTCAGAGGTAGGAAGGTTAACCCTAGTTACCCAGCAGAAAGGAACCAAACCTCGGTCCAAACAAACGAAGGAACCGACACCAAGCACCAAAGAACAGATATCATAAGCCAAAACAAACCCCGACAGAAACCATGAACAAAATAAACCCAAGGACCAAACAAAAGAGGGACCGAAATGAGACCAATGTCAATGGCTACAGAGGCCCGACAACAAAGAAGAAGAAATCATAACCCTGGTTAGGTTTAGAGTCATGAAAACTACGACGTGACCCAAGCAACCAAAAATCAACAAGTCAACCCTGTACCCGTCTAGATACATCGACACAACCAGGTAGGAACCCCATGCAAGGGCAGTGGGAAAAACGACGTCAACCGGAAGCAGCAGAAGCGATTCCTTCCCATTTTTTTTAGTCTTGGTTGGTACTAGTCCCCCAGTGAAGGGGAGGGACTCCAAGAAAGGCCACAAACCGGTACCCACCAACCTAAGTAATATAACCCCAAACAGGGAGAAAACCCAGAGCGTAATACCCCATCAAGAATAAAGAAAGACGACTGACAAAGAGAAACAAGGCGCTAGGGTGACAGCACTATCACGGCTATTAGAACAGACCCTAACAAAAAAGAGAGGGCAAGTAAAGCCGTCGCTATAAAGGAGATACGTCTCAGGAGCCCAAACGCTAACACGAAAGGCTCTTCAACAAGCATCAAGAAGGAAAGGTTCATCGCCATGGAGCTTCAAGAGTCGCAGAGGAGTGACCCATCAAACCCTCGGTTGCCATTCTCAAGCGTAATAGCCGAGTTAGTACTCAAGTTTTCTTTATATTAATAATTGCACACAAGATGTATATCTTACAGTTTATTAAGGGATATATGTGTAACATCTTCCGTGTTATGTTGAAAAGTGTCTTTTATAGAAAAAAAATATTAATTAAAATAAATTGTAGGCTTAAATTAAATTTAAATTATTTAGAATTGCATATATATAAATAAAACAATATAAATTCGATAAACTAAAACAATTAAATTTAGATTATATATTTTCACTCTAAGAAAGGGTTTGACCTTGAGAAAATTGCACCTTAGTAAATTTGATCCCTCTCAATTACTTGTAAATGCCGTTTTAAATGGATCTATGATATTAATAATAACAATAATAACACAAAGTTTCCTTATAAATACATGACATGGATATACCAAAAAAAAACATTAGAACTTTCTCATTTCTAAAAATTAAGATTTGTAAATTTTAAATATTGATTATTATAAATTTAGTTACTTAAATTCTCCTACTTATACATATTGCCCTTTTATGTAAAGGTATACCCCGGAATAATCGCTTAGGGTGACTTTACCAAAACTTTTTTCAATAGAAAACATTGGATCTTTCTCATTTCTAAAAATTAAGATCTATAAATTTTAAATATTGATTGTTATAAATTTAGTTATTTAAATTCTCCTACTTTTTTTTAAAATGTGGTTTACCATTTGTTAGAGGGCTACTCCACGGAAATTCCAATACCTGATATTCAAACTGAATCAAGGTACGGTCAACTCTTCAATCACAACATTTATTACAAAGGGCTCCACAAGAGCATCATGTCACTTACAAGAGTAGAACCTAGGTGGAGAGGGTAACATTCATTCCTCCCAACAACCCAAGCAACATCCATTAAATTCTCCTACTTATACATATAGCCCTTTTATGTAAAGGTATACCCCGGAATAACCGCTTAGGGTGACTTTACCAAAACTCTTTTCAATAGAAAACTCCTCCCATAAGTAACTAACCAATCAGCATTGTGTTATTAAAGTCAACACGGTCTCCAATGCTCTCCGTACGAGGTACTAACCTCCTCCGCTCCTCAAACATATATTTCCGCCAGTTTGCACATTGCCTTCCTTCCCTATATAATCTCTTCTCTCTTGGTGTCAAGAATCATCTGCTTTTGTTCAAGTTATTCTGTGGCCGATACTCAAGAAAAGTTTTCTTTCTTCTTTGGTCGAAACTAAAGAAAAGTTTTTTTTTCTTTTCAATTTCTGTGCTAAGTTCTTTGTTGGAGGACATCTTTATACAGTCAGTCCACTGGTTCTTTGAAACATATCAAACCCTAAACAGTTTGATAGGGTTATAGGCCAGCACCATTGTCTCAGAAAATGAATTCTGTAAACAGTACGAATCTGACTGCCGCCACTTCGGAAGCTTCCAGTCTCACTGATCAAGAGGGACAAGAAACCAGGACAATGAATTCTGTAAACAGTACGAATCTGACTGTCGCCACTTCAGAAGCTTCCAGTCTCACTGATCAAGAGGGACAAGAAACCAGACTTGTGTTTCGTGGGGTCACAAGGTAATTTTTTTTCAGACCGACTTGTTTCTTTACTTTCTAGGTTAATGGTATTAAGCTTTATATTTTTTTCAATTTCATGGTCGCAGACATAGATGGACGCGGAGATTCGAAGCCCATATATGGGATGGTACTTGTAAAAAACCGGGGTCTAAGCGAAATGGGACACAAGGTTCGTTCAAATTTTTTTTATCAAGTTTACCAAGTCATTTTTTTTATGGGATATTTTGAATCCCTTACAGCCTTTAGGTCAATTTTTTAATGATATTTACCTAGCCAAATCAATTTAATGGGAAATTTTGAATCCCTTTCGCGTTTTTTTAAAGATATATTGGGTTTAGCTGTTTGATGCTTTTTTTAGTGAGCTTTCCTGTGATCTATTAGAGGTATATCTATATTTCGGTTTTTAATAGTTCTCGATTTATGCGTTTCTGTCGCATGTATCGGCTGGGCTTTCTCATACGGGGTGGAATCTTACAGTCTATTTGGGTGAGTGATATTTTATGATTTGTCTTGAGTAAAAGATCCAAAAATCAAGCCTGTTGCTTATCCATATACAAAATATTAATATTTTCCTTTCTTTTCTTCTTATTTTATGTCACTGAAGTTATATAATTCCATTTACCCTATTAGGTGGATACGATACCGCGGAACAGGCTGCGAGATCTCATGATATTGCAGCGATTGCGTATTGGGGTACTTCTGCAAAAACAAACTTCCCAGTATGACTTATTCCACTTCACTTAGTCCATTGTAATCCTGCTAGAATAGCGTCATCCCACTAGGTTCCAATGAAATATTTTGTTTGAAGATTAACAGCCCAGTTGTAACCAGGATTAACAAGAATATTCTTTGCAGATTACCAATTATGAAGAAGAAATGAGAGAGATTGCAAACATGACTAAGACCGAAGTAGTGGGATCTCTAAAGAGGTAGCCACATCATTACTTCATTAAACTTTAAAGTTTGCATTGGATAGTTTCTATGTATAGATGAGTAAAACTCCCCTGGTTTCTGTTTCTGTCATTTGTTTGTTACAGAAAGAGCTCTGGTTTCTCTAGAGGCGTGTCCAAGTACCGTGGGGTTACCAGGTTTATTAGAAAACCTTAAAAAACTATAATTATATTTGTTGCAATTCATTTAATTTTGAATCCAAGATATAATACTCGTATTCAGCCATGTCATTTTATACTGTTTCTGAATTTGATTCTTCATTTGCAAAGTCTTAGAGGAAAATGGCAAGCGCGAATGGGAAGAGTTGAGGACAACAAAGACCTCTATTTGGGCAGTTACGGTAAAGCGTTTTATTATTTTCTTTAATCTCTTAGTGTGTCTAATATATCCTGAATTCCTCTCTTAGGATTGTTATTTGGAAACATTCGATAAATCAGCGCCATGGTACTGGTTTTTGACAGAAACCGAAGAAGAGGCAGCTCACGCTTATGATATTGCTACCATAAAATTCAGGGGACGCGACGCTCTCACTAATTTCGATATCAAGAACTATGACGTCGACATGATTCAGTCTGCAGAATCTTCAAAGCGTCTCAAAACCAGAGAGAATAAAAGCAATAATGTTAATCCGCAAATAAACGCGAGCAGTTCCAACAATAATCTCTCTGTGGTCGTTGATCAAACTGGAAGTCAAGACCAGCAAACAACTCTAACTTTATCGCCGCAGTCGGTAAATCGATCTCATAGTTCTCAGACAATGCCGGCCTCCAGCTCAGCTGATGAGTTCGTACAAAACAGGCTTCCTCTCCCAAATGATCGAATGCCAAATCCAGCAATGCCCTCCAACTCAGCTACTGCAATCGGACACAACATGGCTCCTCTCCCGAATATTGCTGGTGGTTCGTACTTCATAGATCCCATTACAGGTGGAGTGTATTGCATGCCCCAGGTGGTGTTAGTACCTGTTATTGATCAGCATGGAAATGTATTCCAGATGGCAGCACCAAATCCATATCTACAAAATCTTCATACTCCATTTCCACAGATTGGATATTTTCCTACTTCCCATGATCAAAATGGGAAGTAACGTAGCACCAGAAGAATATCTATGGCTGCTGCATAACTCGCCATCAATTCTTGAAGTCTTTAAGCAGCTAGCTACTTACATAGCAAGTTTTGTTTCATGATCATAAGATACCTAGATAGTTTTTGTGTCATCACCTCTGGTCGTGAATTGTTATGAATCATAGGTTTGGCATTTAGTATTTATTTAAGAACGGTTTCTTGTCGTCCAGTAGACGCTTTGAATTGAACTTCCAGGTATTTATTACAGGTATCTCATGTGAGGTTCCAGTGGATATTTTGCTCTTACAATCTCATGTGAGGTTCCAGTGGATATTTTGCTCATGTAAGAGCTGGTTTTGGTCTAGTAACATTCAACTATTGCTGCATGTTAGACATATCAAGTTGTGTCATGAATTTTTTAAACCAACTGTTTTACTGAAGTAATTATGAGTTTATGGTTAGCTTTTAATTTTGGGTTTCAAATATTATTTGCAATAGCATGTGTAATTTTATGCTAAATTTTGTAATGATCTTGACCGCGCCTGTTTACGTAGCCTAATTGATTGTTTGTTGTTGCCGTCTCTCCCGCAGTTTGTCAACCGTCCCTTTCAAGCTAAGCTGTCCATGTAGCCTCCTACTTCAAGTAACCCATTCCCATGGTTTATTTTCCCTGACCCTCTCAGCTTTGGCAAAGCTACGTGAAAATCGCGCCTCCTTGATTGTTGGAGTCTGCAACATAATTGTCAGCAGACTTCATATTCCTGCCCCTTTCCTACTTGTGAGTCATCAACTTCTGGTATGCAATTAATTGCATTTTTCTATTTGCCAGTCATTAGGGTCCGAATTTATTATTCGAAATGATGAGTCATCGCATTTTAAAGTTCTATCTATGTTTCTTATTGTTATTGTTATGCAATATTATTAATTTTGGCCATGCCATTTTAGGTTTTTATTCACCTGAATTCAATATTGGAACGTCTTTGTTGGCTATGGCGTCTATTGCTGGAATGCTACGTAGTGTTTGGTGTTCAATTTATCGTTTTGTGATTTGAGGTACATTAGGGTTTTATAATTAATATCTTTGAACTCTTATCGTATCTTCCTGTGTATGCTGCTATATTTTCTATCACATACAATATCCTTGTTCTCTGCTATATTTTCTATCACATACAATATCTTGTTCTCTTGCAGATGTTACCAGCTACATTTTCTACCCACATACAATGTATTGTTATCTTGTTGCTGTCATGTAGTTCGTTGGTAAAATAGTGTCTGACAATGTGAATATTTGTGCTTAGTTGTTTTCTTTGGTAAAAGTGTTATGCTTTCTTATGAGACTATATTTTGATAATTTTGGACTAATGTTGGTGATGATGGTGCAGTTTTCGAGGCTGTTTTATATGATGATCGATATACTAGTTTGAACATAATACTATGTGATTTCATTATGGTGCAGTGGTGAAGTGAAGGTTATTTTTGTCTTATTGAGCAAAAATGTTCGTTTACTGGCGGAGTGATGTTACTGTTTTTTTGAAGATGACACTTTACTGTTTTTTTGGCATTTTGGATGGGAGTAAGCTAGCTCGGGAGCAATCCTCCCTCATTGGACGGAGGAGGAGCAAAGTTAGTGTTGACTTTGCTCCTCCTCCGTCCGATGGAGGGAGGATTGCTCCCGAGCTAGCTCACTCCTTTTGGATGAAGGGCTTATGAAGGCCTATTTATGTAGCTGAGATTTTTTTTATTTGGAAATTTTGAAGTTAGATCTGAATCTTTATATTTGGAACTTGTTAAAGTTTTTTGGAAAGTCAATATGAATGATTTTTTTGAAGAAAGTGGGTAGATGGATGCCTATGTGATGTGATGTAATGCTTTTGCTATGACTTTATGTTTTGAGCATTTTATGTTTCTGATTGTAAAAATCCTGAAAATGCTTTATGCTTTGCCTTTTTGATAGAATCTGTATAACATTTTATAAGACTTTTTGGTCTGTAATTTTTTGACAATGGACAATATTTGATATTGTGCCATCTGTAGAATGTAATTAAGTTTTTAATAAATACAATTACTATTTTTTTTGGTGGAAAAAAAAGTGTTGAAAGTAGGAAATATTTTTGCTAAGTGCTTTTTTTAGAGTAGTTTTGTAATATTAAATTTCTTAGGAGGTGGTGACCTTTGTATCTTTAATGTTTTCTATTGACAATAGATTGGTCAACTCAACAATTTAGTTGCATTATATTCTTTGTATTTTTAATGTTTGTATTTTTACGTTTTATTTTATTATATATATATATATATTTTAATATCTTAATTTTATGATAAATTAGTTGTTTTTTTTAATTGAGATTTGGGGTGAACTAAGGTCTATGCTTTTTCATCTAACTAAGAGGATGGGAATGTTTAATGTTTTCTATGTGATAAATTTAGTGTCATTTCTTTGAATTTATAGTATTTTTAAGGTTTATATATATATATATTAATTTCTTAATTTTATGATAAATTAGTTGTTTTTTTTAATTTGAGATGTGGGGTGAACTAAGGTCTCCTTTTTCATCTAACTCAGAGGATGGGACAATTGCATATTGATTATATGGAAGTATTTAAAAATTCCAAATAAACAATTATAAAAAAATAAAAATAAAAGATAAAAAATAGTAGATGATGAATGAATAAAAGACAACCATGCATGGATAACTCATAGTTGATGAATGGATAACCAACAATTCATGACAATTAACTAGAAGAATATGAGATTATATATATATATATATATATATATATATANCACTACTTTTAACCAAAAAATTACAAAGAATAAAAAAAATTCTAAACTATATTCCATTCTATGTGTATCGACCATTTATTCTCTATAAATATGATGCAGCCACACATTATGGGAGTATACTAATATTAAATTATTTCACTATACAATTATAGATATTTTATATAATAATGAATGCTATGATTAAATAATTTTCAAAAACAAATTATTATATAATAAATAAAATTTTCAAACACAAATTATTATATAATAAATAAAAGCATTAAATCAAAATTATTGAAAATAGTTATTTATTTAAACTTCGTAGTCTATATATGGCTGGCTTCAGATACTCACACATTTGTAGTCATGGTTTAAACTATTCGTAGACCATGACAAATTACATTATGCATCGCATCTCCTTTGCTCGGCCAATTTACCTATAAGTACACTTTTGTGAGACAGTCACTCAATTAGAAATCTGGCGCAGGTCTTTTTAGTCATAGTGAGTGTGTTACATAAAGAGGCGTAGGTCTTTTAAGTCATAGTTAGTGAGTTAGGGGATGTGGGAGAGTTTAAGTTTGTAGGGAATGTGGGAGAGTTTAAGTTTGTAGTGTTAAGAGTTTTTAGAAAATGGTTCAAGAATATAAGTTTTATAAAAGTGAAGAATCTAGTCAAGTATAAGTTTTATAAAAATGAAAAATCTATATATTTTTGGATAATAATATATATACGTGTATCTATACATTTTGTTATATATATGATTTTAAGATTCCTAAATACGATGGTTATTGTTTTTATTGTAAAATTTGGTTAATTTCACCATTTTTCAAACAAATCATACCGTAGAGTAAAAGAAATATGGCTCCATACAATTATATAAATAAATTCAAGCTTTCATTAAGTTGTGCCTCTAAAGTGATGAGTTCTATACAATCATATAAATAAATTCAAGCTTTCATTAAGTTGTGCTTCTAAAGTGATGGGTTCTATACAATCATATAAATAAATTCAAGCTTTCATTAAGTTATGTCTATAAAGTGTTGGGTTCTATAAAATCATATAAATAAAATCAAGCTTTAATTAAGTTATGTCTTTAAAGTGCTGCAAATGCACACATTGTTTTTCTAGGGTTTTCAGACTTCAATAAATCATAAAAAAAATGAAAACATAACAAATAATTTCTGAAAAATAGCCTTGAAGTAAGAAATAAGTCCTTTACATATGTAAAAAGAAAGAATTATTCAAAAGCTATCAATTAGTTCATATAGTTCTAAAGGCTCACACACATATACATAATTTAAAAAGCCATTTTTAGAAAATCAAATTTTATAAACATATTTTTGAAAATTTATATATAATGAAAGCTGATTTCACTTTCTATTTTGTCTTTTTACATCATCTTAAAATTAGTTATGTAAGTAACTCTAATTGTCTCATAAAATCATAGGTTCATGTTTATTAAGTTTGTGTGGCAGCTAAAATTTCTTTAAAGGAGCTTATGATGTTGCATGACCCATAAAATTTTTCCATTCTATGGACCGAAAATCCTCACAAATTAATGCATCATGGGCCTTACTTTGTCCATTGAAACCTATCTTGGCCATTAATCCACGAAATTCAAATATCTTTCCTATAAAATCCTACATCATGATGTGCTTCTCTACTATTTTCAAATGCTCCCATGAACTCAATATTTCCTCCATCCTCCCATGCAATTCATTACCTATAGCACCAAATCAACCCCATAGTAAGCTATGATGGCATATCTAGCAGAAATCATGTCATCCTCTTGTGAGAATAAACCTTGGAGCACCATGTATCATCTCATATCTATGATCCAATATTATCTATTCTTGATATGAATTTGAGTGGCGATGATTTTCTAGAAAAGTCAAAGGAATAGAGGTATTGAACCTATGGAATATAGGGATTGCAAAGGTCTTCCTTCCTAGAATGCGACCTTTCCTTGAACTCGTTCGATGGTGCGTTGAGCACTATGTCTTAGAAAGAAGAAACATTGTTTCCATATTGAAAATGTTATTTTCTTGATGAATAAGGAGTTACTTCACGATTTCCTTGAGATTGATGATGACCCTGAACGATTAAAGTTTTATGATGATTCTCTAAGCGAGAAGATGAGAGAGCTATCCTCTAAAAGTTGAAATGATTTTATCAAGAAACTTCTACCACCCGATGTTGACCCCCCTATGAGTTTGTAGCCACATAAACTCGACTTATTTTATTCTATCACAAAAAAGAGTTATTTCATAATTCTAATTTAAAGATGTCATCAAACCATCCTGGTAATGAAGCATTTTTAGAGTTTTTCAATATTGTCATACCAAAGGTTAAATTTGTGCATCTTCCTCCAAGAGTCTTTCCTGAATGTAGAAGTATGTTGCATTAAAACCCTCTAGAACCTGTACGAGTATGGTTTTGATTTCAAGTATGGTTTTGTAGAAGTATGTTGCACTAAAACCATCTAGAACATGCAGGAGTATGGTTTTTATATGAAGATCACACTGAAATTTGAATTTATAGTTCAAAGCTAGATCCTTATTATCTCCCATTGTTCTTAATTCCTAGATTGTTTGCTTTAGAATACATCATGCAAATGTTTAATTATGATGGTATTCATTTTTTTTCAAGCAATAACACTTGTCAATTTAAAGTGCCTTAATAAGTTTTCCCATTCAATGTTAAAGATAGGGAATATAAAACTATAGTTCAAGAGACTCTAGTAAGTTTAAAGCTTCCAATCAACTTTGTTTGCAAGTATAATCTAAGGGTGATTTTCAAATGAAAGAAGAGATATGATACTTGCTCCTATTCCCATGAACCTCACCCTGAGATCGAGAATATTTCCAACTTAGACAATTTGGAGGAGCTAAAAAACGTGCTATATTTATCGAAACAGGGTATTTGTCAAGTGATCCCAACACCTCTTAAGACTGATTCCTTGGGAAAAAGACAAATGTCAGAATCAATCTTAGTATTTGAAGGAGGAGACTCTGAGAGATCAATGCATAAATACAAAAAGTCTAAATCAGAAAAGAAATCAGACTTGGTTATTCATCACATACCCACCCCGACGTTTTTGGCCCTTGTTGTATTGGGGAACATTTCCTATGCAATATGGCCTCAAGATAAAGTTGCATCCTCTCAGCAAGGCACTATGTTACCTACTCAAACTTCTCCCATTAAAGCTATTTTATTTACACTATATTCTCAAATTAAGGAAGATAATGTTGTTCTTAAAAAGACTTTGTTTCATAAAAAATAATTGACACAGGTCATCAAGAAAGGATTCTTTTTGAATTGGAATTCCACCAAGGGATTTTAAAGCTAGATATCCTAGAGCCAATTGCACTAGGAGGAAAAAATGACCCTTAAAAATATAAGACCAAACATGTTACTGTCAACCTGGATGCCTTTCGGTCTCAAGACATCATGGAATTACAAAGGTAGATGGGTGAAGGTGTGTTCCAAGATGTAATAAAATAGACTATGAGAACAAACAAGTTGCAAGGCATCGCCAATCATTTGGAACAGTTATACAAGAATGAGAAAGTGACCTCCAAATCTAAACATATAATGATCATAGAGTTGGAAAATCAAATTCCCAAATTGGCAAAGGAACCTAGTCATAAAATACCTATGCAAAATATTCTTAAGGATAAAGATAAGGATATATCTTGTTTGAAAAAGAAGTTAAATATACCAGTAAGTGAACACCCTAAAATGGATAAATTGGCGACAGTTCAATCTGAATTAGATAAGATAAATGTTGAAAACCAAATCAATAAAGAAAGAATTGTGGGTCTCAAGAATGAACTAAAACAACCGGAGAAGAAAAAAATGAGCTTTCTATGGCTAAAACTACTATTTTGAAGGCCTCTTCCGCAACAGACCCTACTGATTAATTGGATAAGACTTTAGCCGATATGAGCATTAAAGATGAAGAATTGAATAGACTTTAAATTGAAATAGGATAGAAGCATGATAATGTTAAAATTTTGAATGAAGAATTGATAAAGAAGAGATCAACTCTCTGAGACCTGAATCAAGAAAATGATAATTTATAGAAGTATATCGAGTCATTATCTAGGAATTTGAGTGGTAAATCATCGTTGAAGGCCCTGCATCAAATGATATGGGACTCAATTGCAATACAAATGTTATCACATTGGAAGCATTTTACAATCTCTCAAGACAAGATGGAGTTAGTTGTTACTACGTCCAAGGATTTTGGGGACATATTGACTCAGTTGGATAAAAATATCAACTTATCCAGGATTGTAATTGAAACTTTAAATGAAAATTCTTATCAAGAGCTCCAAGATTTAGCAATAAGAGACATTATAGACCTTGTTATTGAACCCAATAAGGTGATTACTATGAAAAAATTGGCTCGAAATGTTTTGGATCTCACATCATAGTTATATCATGATGTTGGATCATTTCAGTCTCTTTTTTATCATCTTATTCATCAAGGAATTGCACCCCCATGGTATAGAAATGTATACTTACACCCTCGATATTAGTACAATTTGATGTTGATAAACAAGAGAAATTTTAAGTCTTCTCTAGATGATGTTCGAGGAGAAATTGAAGCTCTAGTTTTATTTAATAAATTTCATTATGATTTTAAAGTTTTGACTGCATTGCAAGCAGTATTTGCTAGGTTTCCTAGGTCTTCATATGAGCATTACACAAATCTCGACATGGATGACCAAGAGATGAGGTGTTATAAATATCGACTTATCCAGGATTGTAATTGAAACTTTAAATGAAAATTCTTATCAAGAGCTCCAAGATTCAGCAATAAGAGACATGGTAGACCTTATTATTGAATCCAATAAGGTGATTACTAAGAAAAAATTGGCTCGAAATGTTTTGGATCTCGCATCATAGTTATATCATGATGTTGGATCATTTCAGTCTCTTTTTTATCATCTTATTCATCAAGGAATTGCACCCCCATGGTATAGAAATGTATACTTACACCCTCGATATCAGTACAATTTGATGTTGATAAACAAGAGAAATTTTGAGTCTCTCTAGATGATGTTCGAGGAGAAATTGAAGCTCCAGTTTTATTTGATAAATTTCATTATAATTTTAAAGTTTTGATTGCATTGCAAGTAGTATTTTCTAGGTTTCCCAGGCCTTCATACGAGCATTAAACAAATCTCGACATGGATGACCAAGAGATGAGGTGTTATAAATATAGTATAGGGAAGGGGTGGGAAAATGTCACGAGGATTTGGTAGCTCAGGAAATAGGCTAGTTCTAGTTCGTCATTTTTTTACCTTGAACAACATCTTCCCAGTCACCTAAGACACCTCATAGTCCTCCTCAGCATATAGTTCATCCACCTTAAGGACCTCCTCAACAAAGGCCTCCTCAAGTTCCACGTCAATCAAGTTAGCATCTAGGAAGTTAGAATGATGAATTTTTATCTTGATGTATTTGTAACTTTAGAACGTATTCACTTGTATATTTCATATTGTATTTTATGGTAACCCGATAGAGATGTTTGTTCCTCTGATCAGGAGAGTTATTAATTTAATTAAGTCATGTAAAGTCATTGAGATTAACCCTCCATTGTAATTCGAGGCATTAGACCCCATAGTTGAGTTATATTAGGGTTATTAGAATCTCCTAGAGAAGTCAGCCCTATAGGGTAAATGTAAAGTGTAAATTAAGTATAAATAGAGAGTGAGCCTCTCTATTTGTAACACACACTCACTCAACAATAACGCATGAGTGAGAGAGGATTAGCTCGCACAAGTGAGAGAGAGAACAACTGTCGGAGATCATATTTGTACTTTTGGGTTTTACTTTTGCTATTGGTGCTCATTTTATCTCTGAGGAAGTTTCAGGGTTTTCTCCTTTGTGGTTTAATCAAGGAAAAATATCTGTGTCTCTTGTCTCTTGTGATTATTTTTGTGCATGTTATTCTCTTAGATAAGATCCTAGATCATATTTATTAAATGATAAAAATCTAACATGGTATCAGAGCTAACCTGAGAAGAAGACATTATGCAGCTGCAGAAGCTAGGGTTTCTTAATTTTTGGGTTTCATTCCACAAATCATCAGAAAAAGGAGGCTAGGATAACTCTCCTTTGAAGGGCGCATTTTCCCATTGAAGTAGAATTTGATTCCCGGAATTTTTCATTTTTTGTCCTATGAAATCTGCAGGTAATTAGGGATTTTCATAGAAGTGAAATTTTTGAGTGAGGCCAACATAGGATTTCTCTCCTCCTCAAAATTGAATTTTCGAGACCAAGATCGAAATTTTTGTTGGGTAAAACTACGGGAAAGTCAAGCCATAATTTGAACCTAAACCAAAAAATCAACACTGCAAAAGATCAACTCCAGATCCATTTCAGGAATCTCAAATTAGTAAGATCTAAATATTTTGTATTTCCATTTGAGGTTCTTATCACACCAAGCTTGATGAAAATATTGAAAGAGATGATAAATTCTGAGCATGGAAGTATAGGATTTCACTTTTTCCTTGAAGAAAATAAATTAGAAACCTACATAAGTGGAGAGGTTCCAGTTATAGAGGGAGATGAGGCTAAAACCTTTCACAAGAAGAATTTGTTTAAGGCCAAAAGGATTATTGCTGATTCTATCAAGGATCACCTTATACCACATGTGTCTTCCTTAAAGACACCTAAAGTGATGTTTGATTCCTTAACCAAGCTATTTGAAGGGAAGAATATAAATTAGATGATGAAGTTACTACATCATTTGAAGAATGTAAAGATCCATAATGAAGAGACCATACAATCACACTTTACAAGGAAATGCCGAGATTTGAAGAATCCTTTGTAAATCTATCTGAACACGAGTCCCCCACAAACTGAAACTTGGGGATGACTACCAATACCCTATAAAAGGAAGTGGTGAAGCTTCCTATAAGCTAGACTATGCAAAGTCTATGAAGATGAAATATTTCTTATTTGTACCAGGACTAAAGAACAATCTTCTCTCTATATCTTCATTGGATGCAAAAATGATGAGGGTTGCATTGTAAACGGCCAAGTCCTTATGTGGCCAAAGGGAAAGACTATAGATGATGTAGTAGTGATTGGAGAGAAATAGGGAGGTTTATACAAATTAAAGGGACAACTAGAAAAAGCCTTGGTCCATGACTCAAGAGAGCCAAGTGAACTTTGACATAGAAGCCTTGCACATGTACACTATAGGGCACTACCACTTGCAAGCAAAGTTGTTGAAGGTCTTCCACAAATAAAGGAAAAGCATGAAGGAATTTGCAAAGGATGTGCGAAGGGAAAGAACACAAGGAAGATATTTCCAAGTAGCGAGAGCAAGGCAAAATGAATCTTGGAAATTATCCACTTCGATGTATTTGGTCCGATGTCATCTAGTTCATTAAGTGGGTATGTATATTATGTTTATTTCATGGATGATTTTTCTAGGAAGGAATAGATTTATTTCTTGAAAAGAAAGGATGAAGTATTTAGTAAGTTTAAGGAATTCAAAGGCTTGATCGAGAACTGCATAGAGAAGAAAATCAAGACCTCTCGATTAGATAATGGCGGAGAATTCACATTAGATGAATTCAAGGAATTATGTAGAGAGTCAGGGATTAAGAGGGAATTGACCACTCCATATAATCAACAACATAATGGAGTTGCAGAAAGGAAGAATAAAACAATTATGGAAGAAACAAAGGAAATTCTTAATGATCAGGATATTCCTATGCATCTATGTGCTGAAGATGTTAGGAAAATTGTGTATGTAAAGAATCGTACTCCGCATAGAATACTTTAGAACAAGACACCAGAAGAAGTATTCCCTATAAAGAATCCAAAAGTCGTCCATCTCAGAATATTTGGCTTCTTGGTGTACATGCACATTCCAAAAGAAAAGAGGACGAAGATAAATCCTTCAGGAAAGAAGGGTATATTTGTGGGATATAGTGAAAGATCGAAGGCTTACAGAATATATTTCCCAGGATTCAAGAAGATCGACATCAACAGGGACATGACATTTGAAAAGGACTTAGCTTACAAGAAATCCAAAAAGAGACCTTTTGAAGACCTTGAAGAAACAGAATTACCCAGGATCCGAGATACAATAATGAATGAAGCAACTCCAGAAGAAGATTGAGAAATGGAAGAACCTTAGGAACCTATAGATACACCCCATGAGAATAATTCTTACAAGAGGAAAGCAACATGGGTACGAGAGGCTATCCTAGGTGTAGAATGATATGGAGCTCCAGAAGGAATACATAGATAAAGGAAGAGACCTAGGACATACTCCAGTTATGTGGCCCTACTGTCTGACATCATCGATAACGAACGTTCCAACTATGAAGAAGCGACAGAAAAGAAAGAATAGAAGGATTCTATGACCGAGGAGTACCATTCGATCATGAAGAATGATGTCTAGGATGTGGTCCCAAGACCAGAAGGGAAATCTGTTGTGAATTCCAAATGGATCTACAAGATCAAGCATGTTGTAGATGGTAGCATAGAGAAATATAAAGTGATATTTGTGGCACGTGGCTTCTCCCAGAAGGAAGGGATAGATTATGAAGAAAATTCTACACCTGTAGCCAAATACACTTCCATTAGATCAATACTTTCTCTAGCTATAGTGACGAAATTGAAGATTTACCAGATGGATGTCAAGACCGCGTTCTTGAATGTTGTAGTGGAAGAGGAAGTGTATGTGGAGCAAACACTCGAATTTGAGACATGTGATAGGGAGACTCATGTGTGAAAATTGAAGAAGACCTTGTACGGCTTGAAATTGAAACTGGAGACATGGTACGACAGGATTGATATCTTCCTAACTAGTTTGGGATTTACCAAGAGTAAAGAGGATTCCAACCTTTACTACAAGGTTGAGGAAGGGAACCCAGTGATACTCTTACTATATGTAGATGACATGTTTGTGACAGGTGAGGATGGGTTGATTGATGACATGAAGAGGAAGCTTGCTGCCAAGTTCGATATGAAGGACTTGGGGATGATGCACTACTTTCTAGGCATGGAGGTGTGGCAAAGTTCAGATGGAATCTCCATTAGACAAGGGAAATATGCAGTGGAGATCCTGAAGAGGTTTTGGATGACGGATTGCAAGGCCATGACCACACCTATAGCATCGAACCTAAAGCTATTGAGTGATGCTTCTTCAGAGTTGATTGATGCCACGATGTATCGTCAGATGATTGGATCCTTGATGTGCCTGATGAATAAGAGACCAGATATTTTTTTTGTTGTGAACACATTGATTTAGTTCCTAATGGATTAGAGACATGTTCACCTGATTGCTGCAAAGCATATTCTGAGGTACCTGAAGGGTACATTTGATTATGGGCTCAAGTATGATGCAAATCAAAAGATTAACTTGGAAGGTTATGTGGATTTAGATTGGGTAGGAAGTTCCATTGATAGGAAGAGAACTTCGGGGTGTTCCTTTAGTATGGGATCTATTAGCACTCCATTTGAAACTGTCGAGTTATGGGCTTGGAAGGATTCAAAAAGGTTCTTGTTAAATGAAGAATTATAAAAACACCCCTTAGTTTATCCAGTTGAAAGATTATATTGTCTAAGACCGTTAGATGGAGAAGAGATATCGATCTATGGAGGTAGATCCTTCCAAATGTTAAGACATGCAGTAGCGGAAATGAGATAAAGGGGCGTCATAGATCAACGATCTAGATTCACAACGGAGAAGATCAATGATGGAGCGTGGTTCCATAGGCCGAAGATGCAAGGAAATATTTAAGTTTGGTATTTGTGAATCATGTTAAAGGGGATAAGCGATGAAAGGCTGAGATCAAGGTAAAGCTCGATCGATGACCTGAGGCTATTCCGCTAGGAAAACGTGCACAGAAGAAGGAGCTTTTTCGGATCACGAAATGGATTAAAGGATGAGGATATCTGACGACGAAGATAAGTGTATGAGCAGATCCATGACCATAGATGATTTCGTGGTCCAAGCTGGCGCAGATAAAATCATCATTCCAAGTTGTAAAAAGTGGTCATGGCTACAGAGATCAATGGTTACGACGAAGGGTCGGGAGTGATCAACGTACGTGGAGGATTTCACAACTTGAAAGTGCTCACTTGATTGGACGAGGGAATATTAGCAATTAGTTAACGTGCCCATGATCAGGAGGTCCAAATGAAGGTAGGTTGTGGATCATGGATCTCTATCAGTTTCGCTAAGGAAAGTTGTGCAGACATTAACCTTGCATCTCGATATTGAAATCTCACACATAAGAGGTTCAGATTTGGAGAAGAAGTTTATTTACAGTGCATATATCATGAGAATCCCAATGGTAAAAGTTCATAAGGGATTGCAAAAGAGATCTACATGGAGCCAGAGGATTCGTTGTTCTAATTCTCGAGATCGACGGACTGCCTGACTACATGAGAAACGCCAGCAGGGGAAGAATCTCCCGGTGAACCTAGTATAGAGAAGATAGCCTCACGTATGAGTTGGCCAATAATCATGCCCCTTGATTCCATTTGCAATAGGCCTGTGGCAAAGATTGTGTACAATGTCACTAGCCTTCCTGACTCCACAGATCTGGCGTGTGGTTTGTGTAGAAAAAACAACAGGGAAGCATGAATTTCAGGTTTTTGAAGTGACAAATCTGGCCTCTACACGAAGCAAAGAGTCGTAGCGAGATGAATACGATCAAGAAGCAAAATCACTGTAAGTGAAAGAAAAAGAAAGGTCAAATATGAATGCCTTAAACCAAATGGGCAGCCACACGGGAAAGCGCTTAAAGTATTATCCATGGCTGATAAGATAATTGAACATCAGAGGAGAGGACTTGAATGGATTTTCCATGAGAGGAGAAGATCCTCACCCAGGTGTTTCACATGCTATTGTTATGATGACTAGTATTCAAGTGTATAGCCATCTCTAGGTCGATCCGGCTTGCCCTATATAATGCCACCTTTCGAAGTTGTTGAAGCAGGGAAATGGGTATGTAGTGAGAGATAGACCAGAAAGGTTGAATTACATGAATTTTTGAGTTCTATTGCAGACAGCAATGGTTGTGTAGTTTGATAATCTAGTTTGTCAAGGGGTATAGATGGTTGGCGAACATAAAACTATGTTTCTTCATTGTCCTGGTTATCTACACCAGGAAATCGCCAACCACTGGGGCACATATGTTAAACACTTAGAGAGATTCACCTGCTTCCAGACAACCCTACCTTCGGCTGCACTGTGCATGGGTTTTTACATCCCAGGGACATCCCTGCGACACCTCCAGTTGCAGTCACAGCCTCCAAAGTCCCAACACACAATGGTGGCTGAGATGTTGGATAAAATGCTCAGTCTGGGATAGTATAGGTTGGAAGCCTTCATCACCACCCCCATAATCTCTACTTAACAACTTTACCAGGGGAAAGGAGGAGGTCAAACCCACACACAGCTACATGGCATACAAGAGAACCCTCCTCATTGGAGGAAGAGAGTAGTACAAGAATGATAAGTCATTTCGGAGGCCTATCATCATCAAATACATGGCCACCCTTTTTCCAGTTCCCTCCTATAACAGCGTTACTAGACAAAAAAGGAGCTGGGAAAATGTCTGAGCACCGAAGCACGAGTTTTCTTGTCAGCCTTTGAGCACCATGGTTTGAAGAAGGAAAGCCAGTCAAAGGAAGCAGAAAGACACATCAGGAGTAGTCTGAGTCAACAATAGACCACAAACAAGCGATATAACAATCGTTTTCATACCAAGTTACCTGAATGAAGAAAACTTTGCGCTGTCAGTATAATTACCATGCGCGGCAGCTCCATAATATCTGTTTAATATTTGTAAATCGTGGCGATAGTACCACACTCTAAAGTGTTAGTGTCTGATTGTGACTGAAAATAGTTTCCAAGTTTGCTTTTGGGGATTAGCCTCAAGTCTAAGAGAGTATAAATATACTCTCGGTAGAGGGAGATGGGGGTTGGTTGGGAAACTTTCAAGGGCCGAGGATCTCCATTGTAATTTGTTTCTAGATTTTCATGATGTGAATAAAATTTCATATGGATGATAATTCTTCATGGCAGAGATTCCTGCGTCGTCTTTTCTTTCAATATGTAACTTCCTTACGTGAATGTTTTTCATGTTTTTCATTCCAGTTTGTTATTTTCTTTCATGTTTGGACAGTAGTGTATAAGGGAAAGAATTCATCATGTATGCTCTTGGCCCTTTGTTTCAAAAAATTTAAACAATTTCTTATAAAGTCACACATAATTCATCCTATAAATGCTCTGCGTGATGGACAGTTTCCTCTCATCCACTAGTCACCTGCTAAATATCTCCTGATTGAAAGATGGGTGGGTACCTTGCCCTTGTCTGTAAATTTCCACAATTCTTTACCTCCTGCAACATGTTCCATACCAGGACTCTCGAATCCATTACCCAATGGTCCCCCTCTCTGATCATCCCACCTACACCTTATAACAACATCCCTACCCCATTCAAGACTCTGATCTCCTGACCGTTCTCGATTGAATATCTTTCATGAACAAATTTGGTAAGTAAACGAGAGATCCCTCTCTGATTGTTATGGGCCAAAAGCACAGTCTAAAGCGGTTCTGCTGTTACCTAGGAATGAGCCTTCCGTAACCTTTGGTTCAATCCCAGTGCTAACAAACTGGCATCGTTGCCGTGGACGAGATTGAACATCATCCTTAGGTATGAATGACATAATTTCATATTTGGTTGCTGATGGTGAACAACAATCAGACATCAAGAAGGTTGTGCACTTTTCACCTGGAGACTCCAGTCTTAAAGGATTTAGACTTCAGTGACTTCGCTGGTGGTATGACCCAGAAATCAAATTTTCAGAAAGAACTGGCAGACTTTGCTAGGAAAATGAGCTCGTTGTGAAGCCTGAAAATGCATGATGAAAGGATAATATAGTCAGGTTTCTGTCTCTTCCAAGATGCCTTGTCTTGCCTTGTAAGTTTGTTCTTATCTTTTCCTAAATTTATCAAAGCATCCTTCCATGGTTCATTTCGCTCGGAACAGAGCTACGAATGTATTCCTGTATATCCTTATTTATGAACCAAAAACATTGCATCATCTTGTACATTTGATTTTGACCAAGATATTTCACCCAAAACTCATGACATTAAAGGTCACCCCTGTGAACCTCATGAAACCACGGTTGGTAACATATCTATTTCACCTAACCTGTTCTCTCCTAGTATTCCAAGTGGATACTATCCACTACACTTGCCTCCTATTCTCCATGATTTTCTTGCAAAGCATTACACGTACCTCCTCAAATTTGATGGAGAATCCAGAGACCTCACTGCTGAGAAACATATACAAGATTTTGAACATTTCTTTGAACTTTTGGAAATAGAACATGATGATGTTTGCATGAGGGATTTTGCCCATTCCTTGCAAGGAGATGCTAATTAAGAATGGTTCAAACACTTGCAATCTAAGTCCATCAATACCCGGGAAGATTTTTCTTGCACCTTTTTGAAATTTTGGGGTAGGAGAAGGACACTGGACCAAATACTTTCAGAATTTTATTCCCTGAAGAGGAAGGAGGGTGAAACCATGTCTAGTTTTAATAGAATATTTGCAAGATTTTATTATAAAATTCCAAAGCAAGTCCAACCTCTTGAAAACGCTGCTAAAATCTATTATGCAAGTACCTTTCCTCTTGAACTGGCATTACTTCTTTTGGAAAGAAAATCAACCACTATGAAGCATATGTTTACTAATTGTTTGGAAGTTGAATAAAACCTTAAGATTTCCCAAAAATTGTCAGCTCAAGATAGTGGTGGTGAAATAAAAGATACATTAAAATTGGTTGGGCCACATAAAAGAAAGGGGATAGCCCCTATTCAGTTAAAGATTTCCCTTACTAGAAAGGAAAATGATCAACCTGATATAAAAGAATATGGTTCTACCGTTTTGTTCTCTGAAGATTGCAATTTGCTTAGCACCAAATTCATTAATGATGATTTTAAAAGGGATTTCAGTATACCCGTGTACAATGAGTATGACGAGGAATACCTAGAGGTTATACCCAAAGAGCCAACTATAGAACCAAGGTCTGCTAATCAAAAAAATCAAGTTGCAATCCAAAGTCAGAGGGTCGAGATAGGAAAGGATAACAAGTGTGCTGAAGGTGACAGTATGCCTTTGTGTTATTCCTCATTTCAATTAATAAGGCACAGACTTAAGGCCTCTAAGAGGAAGCATAAGTTAGAGGATATGGTGCATTCCATAGACTTGTTTGGAACAGAAGATGATAAATATGAACAGTCATGCAGTCCCTCTCATCTTATAGATACATTAGGAGTTTGTGATGAGGCATTGGGTCACAAAGAAGGAGGTAATGATTCTCAAATAAATTCCTTCTTTAACTTTTCACCTTCAGGAATATCATCCCATAAAGAAGGATTGTGATTGCTCGATTATGTTGAAGAAAAAGATGATATCCATGCTGAGGCATACAAGGAAGGTGAGGTTCTAGCTTCAGAAGTTTTGAATGAAAGGGTTGACATTTCATTTGAAAACAGTCTTGGGAATCCCTTTCAAATATATTTCAAATATTAGCCTGACATCTCACCAGAGGAAGGGCGTTTTGGACAACTTTCCCATGATAAACAAAGGACAGAATATGATGGATGATTTTGTGCTTTCTATAACCCCATAGAAGAGTACATGGAGATGCTGGGTAATGGTAATGATTGGTTATATCTCTGCTGTAAATAGCAATTTATTTGTTATAGCCTTCTTCCATTATACATTTCATCTCTGTTCTTAATCAAGCATGAAAAGGAAACAAAATTATTGGATAAGTTGCTTGATTGGCTTCATTAGAAGTCAGAATTCACTTGATTAGGCATGTATGCTCAATTAGGTAGAGTAGGTAGGTAAAAATAAGCTCGAGGTCTATAGAGCATTTCCGTCAGAGCTGTTCAGTTTGTTTTCTTTTTCTGTTTTAAGTACAGGTTTGTAGTCACAACTATTCTCAGTTTCAGAGTATGGTTAAGAGCATAGTTTGTAAATTGACATAAATTTGTTATAGAAATAGCTCAGAGCATGTTGAAGGTTTCAAAGAAGGACTAGGGGAATTCCAATGGATCTGGCACTTGGTCTGTGGGGTTCTTTTCTACCTATGGGAGGATAGCATCCCTCATGGAGCCAGTTAGCCCTCCGTTTGAAACTGCCGAGTTATGGGGTTGGAAGGATTCGAAAAGGGTCTTGTTCAATGAAGAATTATACAAACACCCCTCAGGTTATCCAATTGACAGCTTTCATTGGCTAAGACCGTCAGATGGAGAAGAGATCTTGATCTACAGAGGTAGATCCTTCCAAAGGTCAAGACATGTAGCAGTGGAAATGAGATAAAGTGGCATCGTAGATCAACGATCCAGATTCAGAATGGAGAAGATCAACGATGGAGCGTGGTTCCACAGGCCATAGATGAGAGGAAATATTTAAGTTTGGTATTTGTGAATCCTGTTAAAGGGGATAAGCAATGAAAGGTTGAGATCAAGGCAACACCCGATCGACAACCTAAGGCGATTCTGTTGGGAAAACTTGCGTTGAAGAAGGAGTTTTTCTGAATCGCGAAATGGATTAAAGGATGGAAATATTTGACATAGGAGATAAGAGTATGAGCATATCCATGACCATAGATGATTTTGCGGTTTGAACTGGTGTGGATAAAATCATAATTCCAAGTCGCGAAAAGTGGTACTGGTTGCAGAGATCAATGGTCACGATGAAGGGTCGAGATTGATCAACAGACGTGGAGGATTTTGCAACTTGAAAGTGCATCCTCAATTAGATAAGGGAATATTGGAAATTAGTTAACGTTCTCATGATCGGGCAGTCCAGATGAAGATAGGTTGCAGATCGTGTATCTGTATTAGTTCCACTGAGGAAAGTTGTGTGGACATTAACCTTGGGTCCCGATATTGAAATCCTGCACATAGGAGGTTTGGATTTGGAGAAGAAGTTGATTTACAGTGCATATAGCATGATGGTAAAAGGTTGCAAGGGATTGCAAAAGGGATCTATGTGGAGCCATAGGATTCATTGTTTCAAGTCTCGAGATCGAACGAACTTCCTGACTACATGAGAAACACCAATAGGGGCAGAATCTCTCGGTGAAATTGGTACAGAGAAGATAGCCTCACAAACAAGGTGACCAATAATCATGCCCCTCGACGCCATTTGAGATAGGCATGGGGCGAAGATTGTGTCCAATGTCACCATCCTTCCTGGCTCCACAGGTCTGGAACGTGGTTTGTGTAGAAAAAACAACAGGGAAGCATGAAGTTTAGGTTTTTGAAGTGACGAATCTAGCCTCTACATGAAGCAAAGAGACATAACAAGCTGAATCTGCTCAAGCACCTCCATCACTGTAAGCGAAAGGGAAATAAAGTTCAGATCAAAATGCCTTAAACCAGCTAGGCAGCCACACAAGAAAGCACTTAAAGTCTTATCCATGGCTGATAAGATAACTGAACATCAGAGGAGATGACTTGAATGGATTTTCCATGAGAGGAGAAGATCCTTGCCCAGGTGTCACACATGCTATTGTTATGATGACCAGGATTCAAGTGTACATCCATCTCCAGGTTGATTCGGCTTGCCTTATATAACGCCACCTTCTGAAGCTGTTGAAGCAGGGAAATGGGTAGGTAGTGAGAGATAGACGAGAAAGGTTGAATTACGTGAAGTTTTGAGTTCTCTTGCAGAAAAAAAATGTTTGTGTGGTTTGAGAAGATAGTTTTTCATGGGGTATAGATGGTTGGTGAACATAAAATTATGTTTCTTTGTCGTCCAAGTTATCTACACAAGGAAATCGCCAACCACCGGGGCACAGATGTTAAACACTTAGAGAGATTCACCTGCTTGCATATATCCCTACCTTCGGCTGTGCTATGCATGGGTTTTTACATCCCAGGGACGTCCCTCTAATACCTCCAATTGCAGTCACGACCTCCAAAGTCCCAACACACAACGGTGGCTAAGCTGTTGGAGAAAATGCTCAGTCTAGGATAGTATAGGTCCAAAGCCTTGATCACTGCCCCCATAATCTCCACTTAACAACTTTACCAGGGGAAAGGAGGAGGTCAAACCCACACCCATCTACGTGGCCTGCAAGAGAACCCACCTCATTGGAGGAAGAGAGAAATACAAGAATGATAAGTTATTCCGGAGGCCTATCATCATCAAATGCATGGCCACCCTTTTTCCAGTCCCCTCCTATAACAACGTTACTAGACGAAAAAGGAGTTGTGAAAATAGCTGAGCACTGGAGCACAGGTTTTCTTGTCAGCCTTTGATCACCACAGTTTGAAGAAGGTAGGCTGGTGAAAGGAAGCAGAAAGACATGTTAGGAGCAGTTCGAGTCAGCAACAAACCACCATCAAGTGATATAATGATTGTTTTCATACCAAGTTACCTGAATGAAGAAAAATATTCGATGTCAGTCCAATTACCATGCGCGACAGCTCGATAATATCTGTTTAATATTTGTAAATCGTGGCGATAGTACCACACTCTAAACTGTTAGTGTCTGATTGTGACTGAAAACATTTTCTAGGTTTTGTTTTGGGGATTAGCCTCAGGTCTAAGAGAGTATAAATATACTCCCAGTAGAGGCAGATGGGGGTTGGTTGTTAAACTTTCAAGGGTCGAGGCTCTCCATTGTAATTTGTTTCTAGATTTTCGTGATGTGAATAAACTTGTAGAAAGATGATAATTCTTCATGGTAGAGATTCCTGTGTCATCTTTTATTTCAATATGTAAATTCCTTGTGTGAATGTTTATCCTGTTTTTCATTCCATTTTGATATTTGCTTTCTGTTTTGGAAAGTAGTGTATAAGGGCCAAAATTCATCCTGTATGCTCTCGGCCCTTTTTTTCAAACATGTTAAACAATTTCTTTTAAATTCACGCAGAATTCATCCTATAAATGCTCTGCGTGATGGACTGTTTCCTCTCATCCACTAGTCACCTGGTAAATATCTCCTGATGGTGGCTACCTTGCCCCAGTTTGTAAATTTCTACAATTCTTTACCTCCTGCAACATGTTCCATACTAGGACTGTCAAATCCATTTCCTAATGGTGCCCCTCTATGATCATCCCATCTACACCTTATAACAACATACCTGCCCCATTCAGGAATCTGACCTCCTGACCGTTCTCGATAGAATATCTTGCGTGAGAAAATTTGGTAAGTAAATGAGAGAGCCCTCTCTGACTGTGCTGGGTCAGAAGCACAGTGTAAAGTGGTTCTGCTGTTACCTAGGAACAAGCCTTCCACAAACTTTGGTTTAATCCCAGTGCTAACAGGATCTAGAATGATCTCTTGGTTTAGCAGGAATCAGTCATGTCTGGCACTGAGTACAACTTAGGAAAAATATGTTGCCACTTGCTTGGCTATTTGTGAGGTAGTATGTTTCTTTTGAAAGATACTATTTGATTTGATTGATCTGACTTGCATTTTTGTATGATGCATAGAGGAGCAGTGAAGCTCCATTATGTGATCTAGATCGAGATCTCTCGAAAGAGGGAGTGATGAGTTCTAGCATAGTGTTGGAGGAGAAAGTTGGTAAGCCGACTAGAACAATGATCCAACTAAGTCGATTAGATGACTAATTAGACATTAGGTCGGCCATATAAGACCGCGTCGATTGACCAAACCGACAGGTAGTTATTTGTAACTATTTGTAATTCATATATATTAGGTTGTTGAGCCATATGAGAACTTGGTTCAGATTTTTGTATTGTATGGACCCTTTCACTATAATATAATCTATTATTCTACCTATGTTCTTGTCTCTTGTCTCTATTATATTTGTATAATTTTAATGTGTATTATTGGTAACCCTATGTGATCTGTGAGATTACAACATTGGTTCCGTTGCCAGTAGTACATGTCTGAAATGTATACAAGTAGATGATATCAGAATAGGAGATTAAGGACTGGTGGGAGTGTAAAATAGGAAACTACTTGCAGAATTACGTACGGAGAAATAGATTAACGACTGCTCAAGCAAAGGAAAGGTTCTTTACCAAAACCCATGAGAACTTTGTATAATCGGTACCCCAGCTCTTGAAAAAAATTCTGGATGAAAAAGCCAGAAGCGACTAAAGACCAATAGCTGCTAGAAAAACTGATTCGAGGGGAAAAGTAAAACCTGTTGGAGTGGTTTGAAAAGATCACCGACGAATTCTGCGAGGAACAAGCTATAGAAGAAAGAACTTCAGTGGAAACCATTCAGAAGAAATTCTATACAGACCTTACTGAGCAATTCCTATGTTCCCTACCGACCTTGTTGTTCAAGTTCATGATAGAAAAAGGAGGGGTCATATTGTCGAACCACATCCATTACTATATGAACCACCACAAAATACTAACTGGGCCGAGAAACAAAAGAAGCGGGAGAAATTCATTGCCGAAAGGGAGTGGGAATATTTCCTAAGCAAGTAAACAAAATTATCCGAGCTTTCTAAAGTGTTGGGTAGGCTATGGGGGGGTAGCTGGTCATATGTCAGGGTAAAGTGGAGAGGATTCTAGTCGACTAAAAAGAGAGACCATCACCAGCAATGAAAATTCGACCTGAAAAGGAAATCGAACAGACATTGTCACACAAAGGTACGGCGGATTTATAGAAAATAGAGAGAGAGAGAAGAGGCTACAAAGAAGGGAAGAAAGAAGAGAAAGAGCTTTAGCAATGCAAAGAGGAATGAATACTAGGGTGGTATACCAAGAGATAAATCCACTAGAGTTGGGTCATGACCGACAAGAAGAAGGTGTGGAAGAAGAAGCGTCACCTATGGTGTAACGTCCTTGACCCTCTGACTGGGTAAGAGGACGCTACCTTTCATCAAGCATTTGGGCATCTATCCCCATGAACATATACATACACATAATGCTGAAGTAGAAATGCTTAAGAAGCATAAAACATACTAAGATGCATAATCACACACATATTCAGTGGAAACAACATAACATTCATTCATATACATGTTCATCAATCATAAATTCATTAATAGTAATTTGTTGCAAAACAAGTTAGTCAAGGGTACTTATCTTAGAGAGAACTTATTCCGCAACCAGCTACATCGCTGCAACAATCCACCCAACCATAGGTCTGCGTGCTCCTATGGTTGGGTGAATTGTTTTCCTGCCACAATTTATGATTGTTGCTGGGCAGAAGGAAACCTGTCGCTACTATCTGATATTTCATGGCCCATTTAGGCCCACGCTGCAACCAGAGCTCTGATACCACACTGTAACATCCCCGACCCTCTGATTGGGTAAGAGGACGCTACCTTTCATCAAGCATTTGGGCATCTAGCCCCATGAACATATACATACATATAATGCTGAAGTAGAAATGCTTAAAAAGCATAAAACATACTAAGATGCATAATCACACATATATTTAGCAGAAACAACCGTAGCATTCATTCATATACATGTTCATCAATCATAAATTCATTAACAGTAATTTGTTGCAAAACAAGTTAGTCAAAATTACTTATCTTAGAGAGAACTTATTCTGCAACCAGCCACATCGCTGCAACGTTCCACCCAACCATAGGCCCGCGTGCTCCTTAATCTCTCAGGAACGCCGCCACCCTCGAGCCAGGCATGATTCCCCAAGGAATAAGGAACTAACAGGCTTACATGTAGCCAAGGATAACAACACCACTAGGGTACACCATTCAGCCAAGCCAACATAGTTGGGTTTATCAGGTGAACAACAGATTAGCCAAGCCAACAAAGTTGGGTTTATCAAGCCATCCAGGAGTGAGGAAAGGCTATATGCTAAGCTGGTGAGCTCATTGAAGAGATAGGGACACCTACACCAGAACTATCCTGACTTCTAAGACACCCACACACACCCAACATAAGGAATCAGTCCCTTCTCTACTACACAGTCTCTCAGGCCCTGATTTCCCTTCCAGTGCCTTTCAGGGGTTGTGGAGAAGAAAGACATCCCTCTAGCTCTGTCTGTGTGGCTCTCGAACACACCAGGATTATCAAGCAACCCAAGCCCTCATCCCTACTCCCAACACAGTCCGAATACCAACCACTACACACATGCAATCCACCAACAGTTACAACTTGGACAGGGGAAAATGACTCTTGAATCGTTCTTGGCCCTATCGTGGCCAAAAAAACTCCCAAGCAACCTACAACAGCCCCAAAATGTAATAGCAGACATAGCCCATAGCGTGGGGGAAACAACAGTCTGTTCTGAACAACGAAGCCACCGAGGAAACTTATACAGACCACAATGGGAAAGAAAACATAGAATCCCAACTTGTGCGTGAGGGAAATTTACACTAGACCCCAGAATTCGGATGGAAAACACACCCAATACCTCTCTATGGAAAAATGTGAATGATAGCTGAAATAGTTCCCCTCTTGGCTGCGTGAGGCCCTGCAGAAAGAATCCTCTATGTGTGTAACAGGACATCCCTCCCTGCGTGAGGATGAGCAACAATTCCAGCATCACGAGTGGGAAGTGTGGAATTCCCCCAACCCATTGTGGAGAGAGTGGAATGATCGTGGGCATAGTCGCTTCCTCTTCCCAACATGAGGTTTGATTTCCTAGTGGAGTGAGTGTGTGGGAAAGGACTGAAAATCCTACCACACTCCACTTCCCAACAATAACTGCCTCAACTACTCAGTAGAACATTAAGGTGGTAGTTGGATAGGACAAGGGAAGATGATCAAATCAAAGAGAGTGGCGACACATGGCTTTTCCCCCATGGCTTAAGGTTTGACATTCCCCCTCCTTATCCTTATGAGAATCATGCCCCTTCTCAATTTAGTTGCAGTGAACATAGCTGGTTGGGTTCATTTAATCAAATATGCATATTTACACGATGACAAAACTTAATATGTGCCATGTAACATGGTATGCCATCGGTAATGATTTTGTTCGCCAAAACATAACACAACCAAATCGATGGTGGGGATTTTGCCTTTATCTCCACACCACGATTCATTACAATATATACATCATTTACATTTAATGCAAATGGGGTCAAAACCAGGGTGTTGCATTCCCCTCCCCCTTCAATAGCACTGTCCTCAGTGCTTTACAAAATTTGAACAAAATGCCACACTGGTATCGCCTCAGTGTTCCGCAGTATTGAGCAAAAATGGATGTGCCAATTGCATGGAATCCTCCAGCTCCCACGTAGACTCTTCAGGTCCGTAGTGCTCCCATTGCACCTTTACCTGTTGTATGGCTCAATTTTAGAGCATTGTGACCTTCCTGTTGAGGATGCACATTGGCTCGATTTGGAACTCTCCCTCGGGTTCCACCTGAATCACATCCCAATTTATCACATGGTTAGGTTCATGTACATATTTCTTAAGCAAAGAAACATGAAAAACATTATGAGCTCTAGTACTAGCAGGCAATGCAAGTCTATATGCAACATGCCCTATTCTTTCAAGCACTTCAAACGATCCATAATATCTAGGTGGCAGCTTGATACAACTTCCAAGATTCAAGGAAATTTTCTTTGCTTTCACTCTGAGGTAAACATGATCCCCAACACTGAACTCCTGAGTCACCCTATGCTTATTTTTCATAGCTTTTCTGTCTCTCCTGTGCTGCTTTCAGATTCTTCCTGATCTTTACAACCTCTTGTTCCATTTCCTTGAGCAATTCTGGTCCAAGCACAATCATGTTCACTGGATGATCCCAAGTCACTGGTGTCCTGCACCTTCTTCCATACAAAGCTTCATACAGACTCATCCCCAAGGATGCCTACTGTCCATTGTTGTAAGCAAACTCTACCAAGTGCAAGTAATCTTCCCACTTGGTTGGTTTGTCCATCACATGCATGCAAAGCATATCTTCAAGCACCTGATTAACTCTTTCTGTCTACCCATCTGTCTGAGGATGGTATGCAGTGCTGAAGTTTATCTTTGCACCCAAATCTGCAAACAACCCTTTCCAAAAATTGGAAGTGAACTTGACATCTCTGTCAAAAACTATTTCCTTCGACAATCCATGCAATTTGAAAATCTCCTTCATGAAGATCTGTGCAATATCATCAGTCTTATGCGTAGACTTCACCAGTATAAAATGTGTTGCCTTTGTCAACTTGTCTACTACAACCATGATGGAATCATGTTGTCTCCAAGTCATCGGCAATCCTGTACTAAAATCCATGGAAATAACTTCCCATTTCCATTCCGGAACTGGCAAAGGCTACAACAAACTTGCTGGATGTTGATGCTCAACCTTTACCTATTAACATTTCATGCACCTTGAAATGTATTCAGCCATGTCCTTTTTCGTACCTGGCCAAAAGTACTGCTTCCTAGCTGAAGCAACTGTCTTCTAATATCCTGGGTGACCAGAATACAGAGCTTGATGGATTTAATCCATAACAATTCTCCTCAAATCTACTACATTCGAAATATAAATTATGCCTTTAAAAGTGAGAAGACCATCTTCTTCCAATTTATATCCCTCATACCTCTTCTCAAGACTTTGCTATTGCAATTTGTCTTTTACCTGCTCATACAATTCATCTTCGGCAACATGATTAACAATGTGGTGCTTCAAATCTAACTGGAAAATACTAAGAGATGCCACATGCATTTCTTGTACCTTCCTACTAAGTGCATCAGCTACCTTGTTCTCTTTTCCTTTTATGTGCTTGATTTCAAAATAAAACTCACATAGAAATTCCAGCCATCTCGCTTGCCTAGCATTCAGGGTAGGCTGATCAAACAAATACTTCAGGCCACAGTGATCTGTTCTGAGTTCAAATATTCTACCCATCAAGTAATGTCTCCACATATTGAGAGCATGTACTATGGTTGCAAGCTCTAGATCATGAGTGGCATAGTTCTTCTCATGCTCCTTCAGCTTTCTCGACTATTAACATATCACGTGGTTTTCCTGCATAAGGACTCCTCCAAGCCCTTGTCCGCATGCATCAGTACATACCACAAAATCTTTTTCTGGATCTGCAACTTTCAATACTGGTGCACTGGTGAGAAGATTCTTCAGCCACTGGAATCTTTCTTCACACCTCGAAGTCCATTCGAATTTTACTCCCTTCTTTTGCAAAGAAGTGATGGCATGTGCAGCCTTGGAAAATCCCTCAATGAATCTCCTGTAGTATACTGCAAGTCCCATAAAATATCTTACATCCATCACATTTCTTGGAGTAGGCCAATTCATAATGGCTTCAATCTTTTCAGGGTCCATAGATATACCCTCTTCTGAGATAATGTGACCCAAATATTGTATTCTATCTCTGTATAAGTCACACTTGCTCAACTTTTCATACAGCTGATGTTTCCTAAGCACTTGCAATATCAAACTCAAATGCTCTTCATGCTCTTCCTCATTCTTAGAGTAAACAAGAATGTCATCAAGGAAAACAAGAACAAACTTGTCCAAATACTTACTGAAGACACTGTTCATAAGGCACATAAATGTAGCTGGTGCATTTGTGAGACCAAATGGTACCACTACAAACTCATAATGTCCATACCTTGTCCTGAAGGTTGTCTTGTGAATGTATTCATCCTTGATTCTCACCTGATGGTATCCAGACACTAGTGGAAAATGAGAGATTAGTGACTAGGAGACCAAAACTTTTGATCACCATAGTTTTTTTCAAGGGATAAATGACCAAAATTGATAAATTTATGTGAGCTAACTAAAAAAGACCAAGATAAATGACCACTTTTGGTCACGTGTAAAAACTAAACTGAAAAGACCAAGATAAATGACCAAATTTGGTCACGGGGTATCTAGACTAAAAATGACCACATAACAATTGGTCATTATTTGGTTATTTTTAGTTGTGTCACTCCAGCAATGGAAAATTACAATTTTGACAATGAATTTGTACAATTTACTAAATTCTAACACGACATGTGGATTTAGAGGGGGTCTCTGAATCCATATGCCGTGTTAGAATTTAGTAAATTATAGACCTCCTCATTTATGACAACTTAGCTATTGACACCAATTTAACTATCATGATAAAAAACGTTTGATACACTACTAAACTAGGAGTGGTTTTGAAACAATTTTTTAAGACAATAATTTAATTAGGTCTCTATTCTACCGACTTTTTTCTTTTCCTTTTCATTTCATTTTTTTTTGTCTCAAGAGGAAAGTTATGGCGGCAAGGTGAAGCATAATTGGGGGTGATAACATTTTGGGTTTCAGTAAAACATTACTTTTCATTTCGCTGGAAAACGGATGGGTTTTACAGAGCGGCTGATTGGAAATGATTTAGGTTGATAAGATTCCAGATTCAGGGACTGTTTGCAATCATGATTGAGACAACTAATTATTGTAACAGAGCCCATTTAACAAGTGTTTCCTTTAATATATCAAACAATTTCCTTAGTAATCCCATCGATGAATATGTTTTCATGCAGAAGAACCCAAATGAACTGTGTTCTTCTATGAAGTACTTGGCTCTTCCTAGCTATCAAGTGAGGAGTTAACCCCAAATGGGTACTTGAACCCTGTTTTTAGGTTCTTTTGGGTATGTTTTGGTTCTTTTGGGTAATTTTTGGTTCTTTTGGGTTCTCAAGGGCCACATTCTCTACAAAAAAATGCTAAATTTTAATCTTACAAAAGCTAAAAATAACAAGGGAAGGGTGGGTTCCTCCCCCCAAACCCTAATCTTTCACTTACCTCACATTATCATGCACTTAAATGGGAAAATTAGCCTCTTATTTTTACCATTATATTTCTAGTAGTGAAGGGGGAGAAACAATCTAATAGTAAAGGGAGAAAATAGTCCAGCAATGAAGGGATTTTGTTGCTATATTAATGTTTATTAAATTTATTTAGAAAATATTAATCCTTACACTTGAAATGGCCTTGTACACTTAATTTCACCAATATTGATGTTTAGGTATTTGACAGAGTTTAACTTTGTTTGTCATATATTGGCCAACCACTAATACTTGATATGTGGCAAACCATCCCAAGAAACTAATTCTTAAAATTGCATGTACCATTCTACTTAATAATATCATAGTACTGAAAACAGTGATAGAAAGAATTATATATTTTAGTGGTTTGCTCATTTCTTTTTACTTTTTGAGACATTTTGTCATTTGACCAATGTATAGACAAAACAACATTCTCGCGAGCCTGTTTTTTACCGCCAAGTTCAATTGTTCATTATTTGAAGGCGTCTTTCCCTTTATCTACCTTGAAATTCTTTTTGGATTGCTGGAGAAAGGAATCATCGATTTTTTGCGCTGAAAGATGCTTGGGAAATGGAGCAAAACGACCTTAATACGAGGTTCTTCTTATTTATTTTCAAGTCTTATTTGTTAGTTGACCTGGGTTTTGGGGTTTCAATAAGCTCAGCGTTTTAGTTTGTGTTGGAAGTGCCTCGAATTCGAACCTTACTTTTGATTTGCATAATCAAGGCCTCAAACAATCGTTACTAATGAACCCAAATTGAGTTTTTTGGGGTTTTGCACAGTAAATTAATGTTTTCAGTAGGATTTGGTGTTTGATGGGTTTCTACTACGATTGAATGATACAGAGTTGGCCGTAGTAGAAATTTTTGTTTTTATTTTGAGTCTCACAGTAGTTTGAATCACTTTTCGAGTCTTGGATTGGAAACTGGTAATGAGATTATAGAAATTAAAGAGTATATTGGCAGAGGTTTTTTAATATCTTCCCGAGATTACATTTATATTAGTATTGGATTTTAAATATCTTCCTGAGATTGCTTATGCTGGGTTATTGGGGTTACGAATTCCTTCATCTATTAATAACTTTGATCTTTGTGAAAGATTATGGTCATTCAAAAGAAAGGGCTTAATGTTTTGAAATGAACAATATGGGATCCAGGCACCAATTGATTTGAGTAACCTATTGAATAGTTGATAATTGAGACTGAATATCAGTCAAAAATTTTGCAAATATTATATATGATTTCTTGAAGTAGATGATTGGATGAGTTAGTGGGTAGCAGAGTTTGCATCAAGTGGTGAGACATATGGGTTGGTTTTTGTTTGAGAAAATGGTCGTACATCAGGCATTTTAGCCGAGGGGCAGAGTTGGTTTCAGACATCGCAGATAGCTCGTGTAGATTTTTTTGAATATGGTGCCCTTTATAGGAAAGTGCCCTTAAGACAGACCAAGATCAAGTCCAAGCCAATGCTCTGAAGGAGAAGCATCGTCTTGTATTTATTTCATTGTTCATCAAGTCCAAGCCATTTACGAGCTTTGCCAAAGAATGTCTTACATTGAACTTCTGTTCTAGAATGGACATAATGGGAAATTCTTCCAAAATCCTTACCAAACATGGCCACGACACTGATAAAAAGACCCTTTTCATCATCAGTCCAATATACATTGATGTCCTCGCAATTTTCTTCGGAAGAATATTGTATTTCAATATTTTCAATAGCTTTAGATGTTAAGGTATGATCAGTATCAATATTTTTCTTCCTATGTTGACTGGAGAAACCTTTCTCCTGAATACTTTCAAATAGATCAACTCCAGTTGTAGTAACACATGATCCTACTGCTTCACAAGAAAAAGCACCACATATCCCTGCCAAGACATCCACTGCGGCAGTGCTTTCACGATCCAAATCAGAATTGACTATTCTTTTGTTAGATGTGTCCATGAAAGACTGACTAGTAAATCTTCCATGATCAAAGCGCATGCCCATTAGTGGCCTTCTAGCATACTTTTGCAATTTATGCTGAATACCCACTGCCTGATTACTGGCATCTTTTAATACATCAAGTGAAGCTGCATTCGAATCTCTATGCTGATTATTTCCTGACGTGGTGAGGTAAGTACTTACACAAGAATAATCTCTTTCATTATGCAATTTATGCATTTTCTTTATTTTCATAAAGTCTTCTGCCTTTTTATTTTTATAGAAAAACTCAACACAGTCTGCTATAGTCTTGTGATCCAAAAAATAAGCAATTTTGTTGAAGTTCTTACCAAATGCAGCAAACTTCTCTTGGAAAATGCCCTTCTCCTCAGGCGTCCAAGGGTTAACCTCGGTACGTTCTTTCTCAAAGGAAATAAGATCTCCCACTAAGCCATTCATTGATATAAATCTTGAAAATCATTTCTCACCATCATTCAATGCTAATGCGGGCATCTTTAAAATACTCTTACAGGGCTCGTCCTTAG
>LPNX011198758.1:98188-149194 GCA_001517045.1 Pseudotsuga menziesii
CATTTTATATTTATTAATATTTTTAGTACTAGACTAGTGAAATCAGTTTTTGAAAAGTCAGGAACTTCAGTGCTTTTTGTTTTGAACATAAATAAACTTCATTGGTTGGTTTTGGATCCTTAGTTTGCCTTTTAAAACAAGTGGGTATCTATATGATATTCTGATTCTAGGTAAACATTACTAATATGCAATTGTGTGAAAGCCTGTAACAATTTACAAAACTCACCAAAACCAAACTCCTGCTCCAGGCGAATCCCTATAAATATGAGACTAAACATATTGGCAAGCAGATGAATGAATATCTTTATTAGTAGGTTATTGATTATCAACTTGTTTAAAATCACTGATCAACTAAATATAGCTGATTTGTAAATGCATTCTTTATTGCTGATTCATTATGTCGTTGATTACTTTCTAATTTCATGTAATTAGTCTTCACTGTGTGGTATTGGAATTGTTAACATTATGTGGAAGATCTTTGTTTTTTTCCAATGTTAAAGGTAAATAATACTGATTCCATAGTAATTGCATAAATTGGTATTCAAGTTTTGTAACTATCCCACTAAATTTCTTGTTAATCCACCTTTGTAAACCTACTGGAAGATGGTAATTGTACTCCCTATTATGAATTCTAAGCTTTTGCATAGTTCTTATTGTAACTTGTTCTCAGAATTGGTTCAGTAAGTGGATAAGTCTTGCTGAGTTGCTCTTGCATTGTCAAACTCAAGGCTAGGATTTATTTTCTTTTGCAATTATTGACAGTAAATTGCTTTCATGGATGCGAAGTCATTTTTTGTGGATTCAATTTTTATCCTTTTTAATCACATACTGAAATATGCTTTGTGCTTTTGTTGTAGGTAAGAATTTTGGATACAGAGAGCAAATCCTGCATATGTGTAGCAGCAGGGCACATGGGTGCTGTAGGAGTTGTTGCCTTCTCAAAGAAAGCTAAGAACTTCTTTGTGAGTGGGAGCAGGTTAGTAGACATTGCCCATGCCTAATCTGGTTTATCACAGTGTGAAAGATTTTCCACCCACGTGTTTTGAGTGACACTTGCTCATCATTGGGCTGAAATAGAGAAAGTGAAAACACATTGAATCAGTGTTACTATGCATATTCCATTAGCCATCTGTATCCAGGTATTTCTTGGACATGATTTGGAGATTCATGGAACTTTTCACTATAAGGCTAAACTCTTATGATTATCCTTTACTTGACACTGCCACAAAGTTGAATCCAAGACAGATGCAAGATGAATCTGCTATCCAGTTATAGGATCAACCACCCAAAAAACATGTTAAAAAGGACAACAAATCAACAAGGAAAATTTGTTAAAAAGAGAAATTTGAAAAGTTGCAAATAATCACAAATCTTTCTGGTTACTACATTCCCCATTAGGAACATCAAGGAACTTTTTAGGGCTATAAGTTGAGGTCTGTATTTGCATGTTATTTATGTTGAGTGAACTTTGTAAGCTCGTAGTATTTTGATTTCATATATACAAAAATATAGCAAGTATCGATACATTTTCTAAATGGTGGTTTCCTTGTATATCTTCAGTGATCGCACAATCAAAGTATGGAGTTTTGCTGGTGTACTAGGTTCTGGTAGTATTAGTAAGTCAAACAAGCTATCATCACAGGCTGCGGTTGCAGCTCATGATAAGGACATCAATTCTGTGGCCATTGCTCCAAATGATAGCCTTATCTGTACTGGTTCTCAGGTCTGTTAGATTATGAATTTATTCTTATATCTGCAAGGACTTCTAGCGGAAGATGACTTCCATTGCAACATATTTAGTTTTTTACCCAAGTCTTATGCCATGTTTTTAATCAGGATCGAACAACACGTGTATGGAGATTACAAGATTTGGTACCATTACTAGTGCTAAGAGGCCACCAAAGAGGGGTTTGGTGTGTAGAATTTTCACCTGTAGACCAATGTGTGATGACAGCATCTGGTGACAAGACAATCAAAATATGGGCCTTATCAGATGGTTCTTTCCTGAAGACTTTTGAAGGTCATACTGCAAGTGTACTACGAGCTTCCTTCCTCACTCGTGGAACACAGTTCGTTTCTTCTGGTATAACCTGTTGCCTGGCATCTTTAGTTCTAATTTAGTTTCTTATTGTTATCCTTATAATTACACTTTTCAAAGTGATGATGGAATTATTTTTCTGCTGTTTGGAGCCTCTTTTGTTTCACAGGCGCAGATGGTTTGTTGAAATTGTGGACAATCAAGTCAAATGAATGTATTGCAACATTTGATCAGCATGAGGATAAGGTGACTTTCAACTTCCCTGAGTTTCAAACTCACATATTTAATTCTACAGGACATCATAGTTGCATGTGTAATTATATTCTGCCTCAGGCCATACCTTCACCCTATGCATCCCTATCCAAATGAGCTCCTTCTTTACAAAGGAAAATCACTGTGCCCTGTAGCTAAGTTGCTAGTGTACATGGGTATGGGTATGGTACTTTTGAAACAAAGAATGGGTGTAGGCCAGGGGTATATCTATGCAAAAATTTTAAAAATGAAAATTAAGATAAAACCCATGAGAAAATTTTAGTTTGAACCTTCTTATTGTTTTTGTTTTAAAATTAATCTAGTATTGCTGTTGGCATAATCGGCATTTGTTTGAGAAGTATGTGAAGATATACAATTGAAAGTATAGCCAAGGATTACTTCTCTTGTAACAATTGTCTTTTATGGATGGGCCTTGAGGAGGCTGATTCGTTTAGGGTATGTATATATAGATTGTAACAATTGTAACTAGAATATGTATGTATATATAGATAAAATTCATGAAATTTTTTGAGTGAATATAAAGTGAATTTTCCAGAGTCCAGAGTCCAGAGTCCAAGATAGAAAAACTCATGAATTTTTTTGATTATATATAGATATAGAGGGTAAAATATGATGGTTGTTGGCTTGATGCCTAAACTATGTCATGAACACTTTGAGGATGACAAGTTAAAAAGATCTTTTTATAAGTTTTGTTTGTTTATATACAAATATATGTTTGAAACAAGGACAAGGTAGGCATGTAGGAAATTGGGAATGTTGATGCTATTTGATGGGTTTTGATTATACTGGTGGTTGAGTATAACATCACATTAGTTTGATGGGGTTCTAAATCATTCATTAGTTTCCATAGTTGTCATGTCATTCACTAACCACATGACATATAGGGGTGAACTCCTTCACAAATTGCACTATGTATGCAGGTTTCTACCTGTGCAGTCGAGCATAATTGTTTTGTGGATTCATTGATTATCTTTCCTGTTGAAATCCATTTCCTGGTTTAGAGCTGAGTTTTACTTTTCTTAGGTACTAAATAGTTGTAGATTTATCCATTCAAGTTTAATTTTAACCAATTCTTAAATTGAATTTGTTAGATTAGATTTTATTATTTTGCACATGATCTTGGTTATTGTTGTTAGCTGTTGAACAAGATAAATAATTTGCTTCATTGTTTTTCTACTTTACAAGTGATATTTTTTTATTTGATTTTGCAGGAGTGAGCTTCACTTATAAGTGGGCCATTGAGTATGAAGAACCTGCTATTGAAGATTTGCCATTCAGTATAATGAAGAACCTGATTTTAAGGCTTTCAAGCTGCTAAGTGTGGTTTTGAAGCTGCTGACATGGGATCTAAGTATGGTTTAGTGCTGAGTATGGTTTTGAAGCTGTTGACGTGGGATCTAAGTATGGTTTTGCAGCCAAGTGCAAGTATGATGGTTTAGCCATTGTAATATTTTGAAAAGTGATGATTTTCCTGTAAAGTTATATGGAAATTAATATGAGTATTTGAGAAAACTCATATTTATTGTAATACTTTTGACATCTCATATAATATAATTTGTGGTTTAAAACTTATATATATGGTTGTATTTTATGTTATGTACCAATGTTGTAATTATTAACTAATTAATTTGACATTGTATGATTTACATGTGTAATAGATATTATTTACAAGTGTTATAATTAATTATAATGTGACATTGCATAATTCACAAGTATATTAGATGAGAATAAATATATGATTATTTTTTTAATTAAACATAATATCATATTAAAAATGTATATTGATTAATAATGGACACCATTCAAACTACTAAAATATAATGACCACACATAAAGCGACTAAAAATGAATAAATTAGTGACCAATAATTGAGAGATATGTGACCAAACAATGAGATATAAATGACAAAAAAAATGACCAAAATTCGCATATCAATGACCAAAAAACAGTTTTGGTGGCTAATTTACGGTCTTTTATTACGCGACCAAATTTGGTCATATTCTAGCTTGTCATGTGGTCATTAATTTGGTCATACATGTGGTCATATAATTGGTCATTGATTCAAATACATGACCAAATCAATGACCAAATATATGACCAAATTAATGACCAACCGACGAGCTATAAATGACCAAAATAAAAATGACCAATTTTGGTCGCGTAATAAAAGACCGTAAATTAGCCACTAGCGATGGCCAAACCAAAAGTGGTCATTGATATGCGGATTTTGGTCATTTTTTTGGTCACTAATATCTCATTTTACACTAGTGAGACCTCAAGTCAATCTTGGAGAATACCTTTGCTCCTCTCATTTGAACAAAGAGGTCATCAATCCTAGGCAAAGGATATTTATTCTTCATAGCAACCTTGTTCAACTATCTGTAATCAATACATAACCTTAGTGTACCATCTTTCTTCTTTACAAACAAAACCGGTGCTCCCCAAGGAGACACAGTCGGTCAGACATACTTCTTTTCCAACAACTCTTGCAGTTGCATTTTCAACTCTAGCATCTCTATTGTACTCATCTTGTAGGGTGTCTTGGACACTGGTGCTGCTCCTGGCACAAGTTCAATGGTGAAATAAATGTCCCTCGGCTGAGTAAGCCTTGGAATCTCATCAGGAAACACATCCTTGAATTCCTGTAACACCTGATAGTCCTCCAACCTAGGAGTTTCATCTCTTGTTGGTTCCAGAATATGAGCTGCATACAACTGGAAACCCTCCCTATAGAACTTCTTCAATTGCATTGTCAAAACCTGTCTTACTGAAATTAACTTTGGAATACCTTTCACAACTACTGGGTTTCCTTCTTCATCCATGCATTCAAAGGTCTTGTTATAACAGTCAAGCTTCACTCGGTGGGCTTCTAACCAATCCATTCCAATGAGAACATCATAGGAACCAAGCGATAGAACATTCATATCTACACAAGTGTTCAATCCATTCATGACCAATGGACATTTCTCTATCAATTCACTGACCTTTCTCTTAGTTCTAGTGGCTAGCTGAACTAACCAAGATTTCCTATGCTTTACCTCCTTAAAAGCACAAATCTCCACTACTCTGGGAGTAATGTAACTGTGAGTAGAACTAGGGCCAATCAAAATACAAACATATTGTTCAACAATCTTACCTGCAACTTCAACCACACCTGAGTGGTGATTCGCCTGGTAGTCCTCCAGGGCTGCATAAATTCTAGGGACTTCCCTTGCTACTTGACCCACTGTTTCTGCTTCCTGCATGTTGTAAGCTGGCCTTGCACTCTCATTCTTGAGTGGAAAAATTCCTGTGCATGTGGGGTCCTCCACATCTCCAACACTGAAGCAGTCCTCTATTTTGTGGTGGATCTTTAGGATTTCCACTTGTCACTCCAAATGGATTACTCACAGCTTGGGATTTATGCTTCTACTGATTCCTGAATCTAGACGGTTTGAAAACTTTCTTCCTTTGGTCAAACTTTTCATTATTCTTGTCCTTCCTTGCCTTATGGTAATCAGGTTTACCTTTGCTTTGCTCATAGCAATACTTAACCTTCCTTATTGCTTCTTCAAGAGTTCTTGGTTCATAAAACTCAATTCTATCTTTGTAGGCTTGAGGCAATCCACTTAGAAACCGTTGAACCTTCACCTTTTCATCTCTAATGTACTGGACATACCTCAACAATTCCAAGAACTTATTTTCATATTCCTCCATGGTCTACTGTCCCAATCTCAGCTCATGGAACTCCTTGATCTTGTCATCATAATACCTGTCAAAGGGGTATTTCTGCCTGAAATACTTCTTGAACTGTTTCCACTTCAACTTCCTTTCACTAATCCTCTTTACTTACCGGAAGTGTTCCCACCAAATGGATGCTCTTCCATTTAGATTAAATATGGCAACTCTTGCCTTCATGTTTCCTGAATAATCCTACACTTGAAAGTACTTCTTTATCCCAAGAATCCAAGCTTCAGCCTCTTGTCCAGCCTTTATCTCACCATCAAATGTAGGAGGTTTAGCTTTCCTGAATTCATCTTGAGAGAGATTCCTATGGTGCCTTCTTCTTTTCCTTTTACGAGAAGGTGAACTTGTATCTCCACTGGATTCTTCAGAATCAGATGGTCCACTAGAATTTCTTCTCCTTCCCCTAGTGTTGCTCTTAATACCTTCTGTTCTTGATGTACCTCCTCCAGAATATAGCTTTCTCTGCAATTCTTCCAAACTTTGTAACATAGCAGTATTCAACTGATGCTGCTCTTCCTAGGATTTAACCAAGATTCTCATGGTGGCTGCAACATCTGACGGTGTCTCTTGGAATCTCCTTCCATTAGACTCTATGTCATCATTTCTATTACGGTCATTTTCTCCCATGGAATCTCTCACACGCTCGTAGGAATCCCGAGCATCATACTCATCATGGGTTCTCATGACTGAACCATCTCTTTCCTTACCAAATTGTTCTTTCTGGAGTAATTCCCTTGGAAGTTATCTATAGTTCTGCAAATGTGTTAACAACAAACTGTTAGATGCATAACATTAATATAATCAAAACTACTTACCTTCTTTTCTGGAAATTCATAAAACACAATTTTTTTTAAACACAAAGTTTTTCTCTCTTTCTTTTTAGCTCTATAATCCACTGACAGTCTACTGAAAACCAACTAAAAGATATCCGAAAACTGCTTGAAAAACTGCTAAGAAATTCCTTTGAAAAATCCCAATTTCCTTAGGCCCAATCAGACCTTTCCCCAACTATCTTTCCAATTCTACGGTGGTCGAAACAACTACACTTCCGATCTGCATTGGCGATAAAGTTGACTGTTCACTTACTCCTTTTCGACGTTTTCGGTGGTGACCAACTAATCTCCCACTCTGTATCGATGAGAAATTCATCTGTTGACTGGGTACACAGTTTCTTGAGCATCCACAACGACGAAAAGTGTTGTTACTTTGGTTTCCGTGGACAAACTAGCTAAGCTTCCAATCGGCGATCTGATCATCAACCAATTTTCGGTGCCTAAACTCTTCAAATCTTTCCTCCAATTGGGTCTATTATCCCACATCTTTATCGGTGATTAGTTGGTTTATTTACATCCCCAGTGTCGGCCCCGCAATGGTCTATCGTTCCGAGCATAGGCTAACCTGTTGCGTCAGTGGCCGAGTGCCCTATGCATCAGACAGTTAGTCCCTTTGGCTTCCATAACGGCAGCCCATAATTTTCCTTTGTCTTCCACAGCTCATGACTTTGTTGACGGTCAGAGCCACTAATATTTTACAGCATCGGCGGTCGGATGCTCATCGGTGAGATAGTCTACTAATCATCTGCAATGGTGGATGTTCAATTGACTAAATTTATCTGATGTATCTCGTTGGCAACTGAATCAACTAAGCATCGGTGATGTGATCAACTATCCATCGCTGATGGCCGATGATTCTGCGACTCAAAAAAAAATTTGAAAATTTTTCTCTTTAGTCTTCCTTTTCGCTGCTTGATCGGCTCAACTATCTTCTATTCATTAGTGAAATAGTTCCATTAGCAACTGTAACGACGGCTCATCATCTTTGATATTTTTTTGATTGGTGGCCTAATTTGCTGAGGCATAACCTGATTGGCATCGGTAGTCTCTTCTCATCGAAAGACTAGTTCTCTAGGCTTTTGCAATGGCGGCGCTCGAACCACTAACCTCTTTCGATGGCCAATGATGTCCTTAGGAAAAAATTTCAAAAATTTTCCACTGCCGAAACGTCTTTTCTCTGCGGAATCGGTGGTCGAAGGATCTATCCGTCAGAGGGATAGTCCTATAGCTGTCCACAACGATGGACGCATCATCTGCTGATCTCTGCCGATGTTTCGGCGTTCACTTCATCATAGTGGCGCCAATCATCAATGATTTTTAACACTTAGGAAAAATTTCCAAAATTTCCCGGCATCGACTGTCGTAGGCTCTATGCGTCAGAAGCATAGTGGTCTAGCCATCCGTAATGGCAGCAACTCATTCAACTAAAAATTTTCAAAGTTTTTTCGGCTACTGTCTGTCGGGTGGCCTTCCCACTAATTTCCCGTTGCATCGGAATATCTTGTCACTAAGTCTTCCGATGGGACAATAGTTTTGGTACTTAGAAATTTTTGTGAGTTTTCCTGCCACAATTTATGATTGCTGCTGGGCAGAAGGCAACCTGTCACTACTATTTGATCTTTCATGGCCCATTTAGGCCCACGCTGCAACCAGAGCTCTGATACCACACTGTAACATCCCCGACCCTCTGATTGGGTAAGAGGACGCTACCTTTCATCAAGCATTTGGGCATCTAGCCCCATGAACATATACATACATATAATGCTGAAGTAGAAATGATTAAAAAGCATAAAACATACTAAGATGCATAATCACACATATATTTAGCAGAAACAACCGTAGCATTCATTCATATACATGTTCATCAATCATAAATTCATTAACAGTAATTTGTTGCAAAACAAGTTAGTCAAAAGTACTTATCTTAGAGAGAACTTATTATGCAACCAGCCACATCGCTGCAACATTCCACCCAACCATAGGCCCGCGTGCTCCTTAATCTCTCAGGAACGCCGCCACCCTCGAGCCAGGCATGATTCCCAAAGGAATAAGGAACTAATAGGCTTTCACGTAGCCAAGGATAACAACACCACTAGGGTACACTGTTCATCCAAGCCAACACAGTTGGGTTTATTAGGAAAACATCATATTAACCAAGCCAACAAAGTTGGGTTTATCAGGCCATCCAGGAGCTAGGAAAGGCTATATGCTAAGCTGGTGAGCTCATTGAAGAGCTAGGGACACCTACACTAGAACTAGCCTGACTTTTAAGACACCCACACACACCCAACACAAGGAATCGGTCCCTTCTCTGCTACATAGTCCCTCAGGCCCTGACTTCCCTTCCCGTGTTATTCAAGGGTTGTGGAGAAGAAATACATCCCTCTAGCTCTGTCTATGTGGCTCCTGAACACACCAGGTTTATCAAGCAACCCAAGCCCTCATCCCTACTCCCAACACAGTCCGCATACCAACCATTGCACGCATGCAATCCGCCAACAGTTACAGCTTGGACAAGGGAAAATGACTCCCAAGTCGTTCTTGGCCCTATCATGGCCAAAATGGCTCCCAAGCAACCTACAACAGCCCCAAAATGTAATAGAAGACACAGCCCACAACGTGGGGGAAACAACAGTCCATTCTGAACAACGAGACCACAATGGAAAATAAAACACAGACTCCCAACTTGTGTGCGAGGGAAATTTACACTAGACCCAGGAATTTAGATGGAAAGCACACCTGATACCTCTCTATGGAAAAATGTGAATGACAGCCGAAACGGTTCCCCTCCTGGCTGCGTGAGACCCAGCAGAAAGAATCCTTTGCATGTGTAAGAGGACGTCCCTCCCTGCATGAGGATGAGCGGCAGTTCCAGTATCATGAGTGGGAAGTGCGGAAGTATCCCAACCCATCGTAGAGAGAGTGAAATGATCATAGGCGTAGTCGCTTCCTTTTCCCAACGTGAGGTTCGATTTGTTGGTGGAGTGAGCATGTGGGAAAGGACTGACAATCCTGCCACACTCCACTTCCCAACAATAACTGCCTCAACTACTCAACATTAAGGTGGTAGTTGGATAGGACAAGGGAAGATGATCAAATCAAAGAGAGTGGTGACACATGGCTTTTCCCCCATGGCTTAAGGTTTGACATTCCCCCTCCTTATCCTTATGAGAATCATGCCCCTTCTCAATTTAGTTGCAGTGAACATAGCCGGTTGGGTTCATTTAATCAAAGATGCATATTTACATGATGACAAAACTTAATATGTGTCGTGTACCACGGTATGCCATCGGTAATGATTCCGTTTGTCAAAACATAACACAACCAAATCGATGGTGGGGATTTTTCCTTTAGCTCCACACCACAATTCATTACAATATATACATCATTTACATTTAATGCAAATGGGTTCAAAACTAAGGTGTTACATATGGAAGAATATTTGTGGATAGAGCAGCGAGAAGCTCTCCAAATAGAAGTTCCCTAGGAGGTAAGACCTCTATCTCCAACGAATCTGAGTACCAGGATACAAGCCATTGTTGAAGAGGACCTCAGACCAAGAGCTGGTGAGTTTGGTATATGGAGCCGACTAGACGATGAGATGAACAATGATAATCATCTACTTATCCATCGACCAGAAGAAGGAAATTGGGTCATGCTTCAAGCATACCCCTCCAACCAAAGTATCCACTTACTTTACTCGACACATGAAGGAGCACCCCCCCTACCGAATACAGCTTTGGATAATACAGAAAAATCAGACCTACAAACAAACAATTGTAGTTGGATATCGACAATAGAAGTCGACCCCGACCGACTGCTTATCAAAGAAGAAACACCAAATAAAACAACCGACGGTAATGAGAGTTCCGTCGACAATAGTTCTGCACAAAGGAATAAGCAAAACATCCCACTACCCCCACCACCGCCACCTCCTGAAGAAGACAGCGACAACGAATCCGACATGGGTCATGGATCAGCACATATTCCTCTATATGAGGTCGACAAGGACCCTAGATGACATTGGTTCGTCTTTGAATCGACATGGGAGGCAAACCAAGTCACATATGAAGAAAGATAGATGGCACAGTTCACTGGCGCTTTAAGGAAAAGAACATTAACATGGTATATGACCTTTTCTGAAAGAACCCCCTGAGAAACTAAAGAAGAAATCAAAGCGCAATTTTTTCATTCTTTAAAACTCCATATGCAAAACATCTGGCAGCTAAGAAATTGAAGACAACATCACAAAATCCAGGAGAAACTGTCCATGACAATGACAAACATTGGAAAGACCTTCTTAGCCAATTGGATTATGTATTTGATGAGCAACTATTAATCCAGTGGTTTCTTGCAGTTCTGTCACAGAAAATTCGTCGGCACATAAGTCTAGAGATGTTCAAAACTTATGAAGATGCACTTACTAAAGCTCTACAAGTAGAGATGGATGAAGATATTCCAACATACCCCATGGATCATAGACTGGAGGAACAACTTGAGATTGTGTAGAAATCATTAAAAGAGCTAAAGCTTAAGAGTTAGGATATTTGATGCATGAAATGCTCAACGACCGAACATTCAAAAGACAACCGTCGACAGGATATCAACCGACAGGACGTTCGATTTGTGCAAACAAAGTGTTTTTGCGACATTTTCTAAGAACATGAAGATCACATGAAAAAATATTTCCCGTTTAACATGAAAAATGACAAACCATCTTGGTGTGCTATCTATGAAACAAAGAATCACGCCACGACCGATTTCCATCTAAACCTAAAAAATGACAAAACTATCACGCACTCTACCAGACTAACGCAGTTGCATAGAACAATAAGCAACGAAGCAATGCACAAAACGACCAGAATAATCAAAGGTACGAAGGTTGTTGATACGAGTGCTAGTTTGACAACTGAAGTGGAGGATATGGAGGTCGAGGTCAATTCTCTAGGAATCGTGACAACCGACCACATTGGCCCATCCAATGTTTCACATGTTACAAAGAAGGACACCATTATGCAGACTGTCCATACAAGGACATAACTGTCTTAAAATTCTGTACTAGTTGTGGAGTAGGAGATCACTCATTAGAGGATTGCCCTACTATTCTTGATAAAATAAATAAGAATAAGAATGTTAATGTCTTGTCGCATGTGCAAAAACATGATATAATCAATACAAAGAAGCTGCATATAGTAACCCAACAAGGGACAAAAATTGGGAATGATAACCCATGAATAAGTAAAATAAAAGAAAAGAATGATTACCCTGATCCGATTAAACAAAAACAACTATATAAAGATGCAACAAATGTATTTAGAGAATTTGTTTGACAAGAAGAAGCTGATGACAATCGACATAACACAGTAAAAGAGTTAATACACTTAGTACAAAAAGATAAATCAATATCTCAATTCATCGACTTATTGTATAAAATAAAACACAACAATAACACCGAAAAATAAACAAACAATATCTGCAGCCTAAACCAAAAAGATAAAAGTGATGTCGACTCACTGGTTGACCTAGAAATTGAAGGATACCATGTCCAACAAGTTGTACTCGATTTCAGGTCACAGGTAAATATTATGACTCAAGACACTTGGGAACAATTGGGTAGACCTCGACTATACGAATCAGGATTATACCTGAAATTAGACGACCAAGGCCTAATTGAACCTATCAGAGTATGAAGAAATGTTGACACAACAATAAAAGGAATATCGACCAAAGTTAACTTTGAAATTATTGACCCTAAGGAAAGATCCAACTCCTTCCCAGCGTTAGTAGGTCGACCTTAGGGAATAAAAATGAAAGCATCAATATCCTTAGACAAGGAGGGAATAAAACTAAAAGGAAATGGAAAAAAAGTCATCATACCCATTCATCCATCCCAAGAAATCCTTGGATAGAACCAATTGATGAAGAATTGGACATCCGACAACTATACCAGATACAAAACAATGAAGATTACACATAACCTAATGTCTATGGTGAACTTCACTTAGGAAACCAAGACTCCGTAGGATATAATTCAGATGTAGAATTATATGATTGGGAAGTCAAGAATTATGAAACACAAGCAAGAGGCTGCTGGACTATTTAAAAAGTGCAGAGAAAACCAGTTCGACAGTGCTTCTTGGTGTCCATCATACCAAAAATATTTGAAAAGAAAAGTAGGGAATATCCTACCTTAAAACCAGTAAATATAAATAGTACACAGATACCTACAAGGTATAAAGAAAGAGAATCACTATTCATGCATATAGAACGAGTATCCAGAAACATTGGTGAACATGGCCGACTACAAAGCTTAGTGGAAACTTTTACAGGACAAGCTGCTAGATGGTGGGATACCCATCAATCAAGACTGCAGATATGGACAACAGCTTCAACTTTCTTCGTAGAAATATTTGGAGGGGAAAAGTTAACCAATCAATCCCAAATACCTATATTCATCCAAGGACGGGATCCAGAAGACGACATAAGGACATGTGAAAAAGAATGGAAAAGACTTGGGTATAAAGATGAAAGTACATGGCCACACCTGTTTCCATCAACACTCTTCGACTTACCAAACAAATGGTACAAAATGGAAGAATCTCGAGGTGAAACATTCCTATGGCATGAAATCAAAGAGAATTTTATCAAAGATTTCAACTTTGTACCACAAAATGAGAATTTGGTCAAAACAACAAAACAGATCAAAGCATTTATACAACTGATAGAAAAAAAAACCCTAAAATACAGATGACTGACAATAAACTATAACAATATACAAACTGGGACAATACTATAGTCAACAAGACTACAGTTGGAAAATGAAAATCCAGAAGGGAAAAGCTTTAGATGGAAATCAAACCACGACAAAACAACGGAACCAATTCGCACAGTACTCAAAGTTGGGACAATCGACAAGGAGGATACCGACTGAATGACTGCAGCAGATTTCCCTACCACATTCTCATATTTTAAGGAAGGGAACCGACCAATCAATGAAGCCAAAGCACTGAAATGGCTAAATGTTAAAGTCACAACTTTAGAATTCGACATCTCAAGTGATGACCGACCAAAAATGGCAAAAATTGGAGACTACTGGAGTGAAGAGCAAACAACAGAAACAGTGAACTTATTTAAAGAGTTTTAGGATGTATTTGCAATATATTATAAAGATATCAAAGGTTTAGTCCATGAAATGGGTGAAATGAAAATCGACATTAAAACTGATGTTCGACCTGTAAAGAAAAGACTATATAAGTTAGCTCATAAATACAAAGAGATAGTCAAGAAGGATATTGATAACATGCTTGCAGCATGTATTATCTACCTTATTGACCAATCAGAATGGGAAAGTCCAATGGTTGTTCAACTAAAGAAACATGATCCATCAAAGCTAATAATTTGTGTTGACTTCAGAGAGCTAAAAAAATTTACATTAACAGACCCATTTCCAACTCCTTATGCATATGAAATATTAAATAAGGTCACAGGACATGAATTCTACTCATTTACAGATGGATTAGGTTATAACCAAGTACCAATAGCCAAAGAGGATAAAAGAAAGACAACATTCGTATGTGAATTTGGCTCATTTGCTTACAGGGTTATGCCTTTTGGACTAAAAAATGCACATGTAGTATTTTCCAGAATTGTGATCAAAACATTTCAAGAATATATTTACAAAACAATGGCAGTATACTTTGATGATTGGACAATATACTCGATGTTAAAATATCACTGCAAATGGCTAAGGCTTATGTTGGAATGATGTCGACAAATCTAGCTATCCTTGAACATCAAGAAGTGCATATTTCTGACCCTCATAGGGATATTGTTAAGGCACATTGTCTATAAAGAAGGTATTAAGGTCAACTTTGCAAAAATAAAAATTATCCTCGACTTAAAACCACCAATGAACCAAAAAAAAGTCAGGGTATTACTTGGTCATATAGGATATTACAGAAAATTCATAAGATACTACTCAGACATGAGCTACCCAGTGGAAGAAATATTAAGAGAAGATAAGGAGTTCGACTGGATAGAGGAATGAAACATATCATTTGAAAAGCTAAAAACAAAGCTAGTCAAAGCACCCATCCTAAGGTTTCCAAACTGGTCGACTAAATTCCATGTACACATCGATGCATCAGGCCTAGCAATAGGATCAATCCTAACTCAACCAGGAGATGATGGAATGAATAACGCTATAGTTTATAGTAGCAGAAAACTAAACAAAGTTGAAAGAAACTATTCGACAATAGAAACAGAAGCATTAGGAATGGTCTTTGCACTACAAAAATATCGACACTACCTACTAGCTAATCCATTTATCTTTTATACCAACCACCAAGCACTAAAATACCTCATAAACAAGCCTCTACACCATGGAAGAATTTGTCGATGGCTACTTCTATTCCAAGAATTTGAATTTGAAGTCGTCGTCAGACCAGGTAAGTTAAATGTCGGTCCTGACCACTTATCCTGAATTGACATAGGAGAGGAACCGATAGGAGTAGAAGACGATTTAATGGATGCACATTTATTTCAAATAGAAGCAGTCCTAGTAGAATTGGAGGAAATAGCACAGTTCTTATAAGATGGACAAGCACTAGAAGGAATGAGTACGAAGAAGAAACAAATCTTAGCCATGAGAGCTACACCATATAGTCTCATAAATGGATTCTTATATAAAATGGGTTTGGACGACATCCTCAGAAGGTGTGTACTAGAACATGAAAGAAATAATATTATGTATGAAGCACATTACAGACCCTCGGGAGGAAATTTCCAATCAAACACAACTACAAAGAAAATCCAACAATTAGGGTTGTGGTGGTCGACACTTCACAAAGACTGTAAAATTTTTGTAAGCCAATGTGATAGATGTCAACGTTTGGGTTGGCCCTTGCCTAGTACAGAAATGCCCTTGATATCAGTAAACGCAAGCTTGACATTTGAAATTTGGGCCATTGACTTCATAGGACCATTTCCCATACTAGCAAAAAGAACAGGTGCAAGGTACATAATAACTGCAGTCGAGTACGTAACCAAATGGGCAGAGGCAGAACTAGTCGACACATGTTCTAGTGAGATAGCCACCAAATTTATCTGTGAAAATATCTTTACCCAATTTGGATGTCCACTAACCCTAATCAGTGACCAGGGAACACACTTTATTAATAAAACTATTAAAACACTAACAGATCAGTTCCAAATCGACCACTGTCGGAGTACAACTTACCACCTTCAATTGAATGGAGAAATTGAAGCATTTAAAAAAACATTAACAAAAGGATTAACAAAAATATGTAACACCGACAAAGACGACTGGGATGAAAACATACCTATAGTACTATGGGAATATAGAATAGTATACAAACATTCAACTGACCAAACACTGTTTTGATTAGTTTATGGACAAGAAGCAGTAGTTCCACTACACTTTCGACAACAGACACCTATTATCACAAAGATTTTACATGTCGATGTCAAACAAGGAAGAAAGGACCGACTGCTGCAATTAAGTAAACTTGAAGAAAACCCACTAATCGTGTTACAACATCAGGAAATCTAGAAACAACAACAAAAGGAATGACACGATCGTAACATCAAAAACAAAAACTTGTCGGTAGGAGACCTTGCCTTACTATACAATAGTCGGGTAAAAGAAAAACCCAAAAAACTACATACAGAATGGATGGGACCCTATGTTGTCGAAGAGATACATGCCAATGGATCAGTCCAACTAAGGACATTACAAGGCATAGTATTTCGGAAAATTGTTAATGGTGCCTGACTAAAACAGTACAGAAACTAAACAAGTTAAAAAAAAAACATATAAGGACCATAACGGTTAAACAAAAGCTATAAAAATATGAAAATACAAAAAGCAAAATAGAATCGATATACATAAAATTATGACATGGAATCATCACTTCGACAACTGACATCATGCCCATTGACATAACACCATGGATCGCTCACATGATCGACATCGACCAACACCCCCGAAATTCACATCATGCCTTCATGACTATGAGCACCAAAATCAAATCACTATTAACGCAAACTCAAGTGCTCATGCTGGACCATCACATCCACCATTAATACACCCATCGACAGAAACATCAAATGTATCAACTATAAATACTGAACCTCCAAAGGATCATTTACAACATTTCAAACAGAGAGCAAATTAGCAACCAGAAAACAGAAAGCCAAGAATATCGTAGTAAAGTCGACCAACAAATGAACAAGATGGCACCAAAACAAACCAAAGCTGCAGCCAAAGCTAAAGAACTACAAACTATGGAGACACCATTAATAAGGAGACTAAAAAAGATCAAGAACACTAAGGTTCAGGAGAGCTCATGGGTGAAACTATGGGCTGAGATAAAATAATGGGCCTATGTCGACAAAAATCCTACACAAGCTGTAGAGAAAATAAATCACAGTACTATTTTGAATTACATAAACGCACCGATCATAGCCAGTTTTGGAGGCACAAAGGAAACAACGGTGAAATTCATCATAAGTCGATACCACAACGGTAGATTTTACTTTGACAGACCAGTTGATATCTTCGGTGATGTAATCTACAAATTGACAGGTTTATCAAACCAAGGTGACCTGGTACCAGTCGGCATAAAAGGAGGACTGGTATCAGAACCAACTGGATTAGCATCAGGAAAGAACTCCAAAGGGCTAATGATTAGCCAAATACAAGCCCAAACACCACAAATTGTGGCTAAAATCATAGCCATTGGGATTACACCGACAGGTTGAGGAAGCAACCTTAAACTAGATGCGTTGGAGGCAGTGGATACCATTGTTGACACAGAAAAAAAATACAGATGGGCTGAGTACATCGCTGACATGCAAAAAGGAATCTGTGAAAAATGCCAGGAGTTGGGAGGGATTATAAGGTTCCCCTCCCTTATGATATGGATATTCATGTATTACTTGTGTCCTGTCGGGGACAAGCAGTTTCAAGAACCCATGAAATTCCATATGTGGAGATTCAAACCGTTTGCCCAAAATGGAACAATAAAGGAACTAACAAAAGGCAAAGTGTTGTTAAAAAACTGGTTCCAACAGCTGAAAGTCCAAACAACCAGATGGAGGGTGCCCCAGAACATCCGAAGAAGTCTACCAAAAACTACCCACATCCAATTAGAACTCGACCATACCGTAGTGTGGTATATGTAGGGCGCCAAGGCAAAGGCAAAGACTCTCGACTACTACCCGACAGTTGAAGATATTTTTCAGGAACTAGCTCGATAGTCGAGTACAAAAATGTCGATACCAGCAAGGGCCAAAGAGATAGACCTATCAATAGAAGAGCCACTGACAGACCAAGAAAAAGAAGAAGATTATGAGCTCAACTTATACATTAGAACATTTGTGTTGGAGGAGACATCGAAAGAAGACACCGATCGACTCCAAATTATAATCAAACTGTTGAAAGAACAAAGGGAAGAGACACAAACAGAACAACAGTTAACCAATCCAGCTGAAGAAAGCATCGTCTCGACTCAAGACCAAGGGGGAGAGATAGATACTGAAAACCCCAAGTATGCTGTCACCAAAGAAAACATACACAAATTGTTGAAGGAGATAGCAACCTTAAGAAAAATAAAAAGAACTCAAGAACAGGAGCAGGGGAAAGGTAAGTGCAATCTTATCATTGCAGAGTCATTGAAAGATGAGGAAGAACTAGCAGCTATGGCCTTTGACATTATAGAAGATGTCGCAGCAAACAAAATTTCAGTGGAAACCCAATTCCAGAGATTTGTCGAAGCAAGGGCACAACAAGGTCTCCCGAAGAAGGAAAAAATCACAAATACCTCGATGAGCAAAAATGTTGTTGATCTTGTATCTACACCTCCACCCCCATGTCTAACCAAAATCATATAAGAAGCACTGCCAAAGCCTCCTTCCATAAGCCCAATTGACATATGCAAGAATGCTATGTGGGAAACCTTGAAGGAGAGGTTCGATCAAGATAGAGACTTCCAGGCATATATTGAAAAACTACCTGAGCTACTCACCTCGGTACAAAAACTCACCACCAAATGCCCCTTGTTTGAAGTTAGTGAATCGAGACTACCCATTCCTCAACCTCACCAAGTACCCCCGAGGTCGAGGACTATGGCAGTCAGAAGTTTGACATTTCAAAGAAACCCTAAAAACCAAGCTGAAGTTTTCACAAGTCAGACTACATCCCTCATTTCGATCGACCCCGAACCCACTCCACCAGCCAATGAACCGACAGGAGATGAGGAAGGAGAGAACATGGATGAAATAAATCAATAAATCGATGAACTATTCTCCAACCTTCAGGAAGGTCCACCTCAACAGATCCATGACCCAACATCCGACCACATCTCCACCAACCCAATCACACCTGACCATTCACCATCACTATCACCACCACCCCCCAACCCAAAACCTATAATCAAACTAGCTACACCTGAACCACCTCTGCCGCAACCATTAGTGCCAACAACATTTTCATCTGGACCCTCTGTGCACAACCAACCAGATGCACAACCAACTGCAACACTTATCCAACCGACCCAACCAGAAATACCCTCAACCACTGCTAGACAACAACCAGGCAAACCAATTTTGATTCTTACAGGTACACAGGTGCCGAAGCAAGCGGAGCAGCAAAAGAACAAAAGAAAGAAAGATAAAAAGAAGAAGGACCATCAAAGCCAGAAGACAATGGTCCACATCAGTCAACTTGGGTCGACCACTATAGTTGATGCAACCAAGATAAGGGATGGAGAGTTAGGGAAACTCTTGGAAACACTGGCGATCGAAGCAAAAACAAGGATCCAGAACAGACACAAGGAGCTCGACGACAATGAAAAATAACACGTCGAGTTTCTCAACAAATGCAGAAACCTTGTGCAATATGTGATACTAGGATCGACAGAGGTCGACATCGACAAGCCACTATAAAAATCTTATCAGTTGTTTGAGAGCGTGGTGCCGGCACTACAGGCATAGATGCAGAACACAAGAGAGGATCAAAAAGAAGAAACAACTCAACTATTGATGCAGCAACACATAGCTTTTTCAGAAGAATACAAGGTACTCCAAGATCACATGGAGGAGTCGGTCATTACAGAAGGAGTACTACAAGACTAGCCTACTCATTATGGGAAAGTCTTTTAGCTAACCCAACAGAGACCCAACAAGAAATCCAAGTTCTTGAGAAGAGAAAAATCATGGAGGAAGCACTCAGAAGCACAATTGAAGATCAAATAGTGCTCGAAACAGCCAAGCTGCAGAAGCTCGAGCGACAAGCACACCAGTGGGTGTAGCAAGCAATCCCAAGTTTAGACAAATTAGACATCATCTGCCCGCAAATGAAATGACGTTGGAGACAACAGAGGAAAAGGACCAGTTTATGGGTCCCGACATGGAAAGGATAGCAGACCTTTCCATTCAAGAGAAGATGTCAATACTCTCAAGCCTTACTACATTAACCATCGACATCCAAAAAATACTACAAAGTTGGACGGACTTCCAACATCAGCTGGCAGTGACAGCTGAAGCGATTGTTGAAGTCTGTGTATAGAAAAGACCAACCATCAGACTTCATAGCCCATGAAGGTTAAACATAGAAATAACTACTTAGGACAGGCAATGAAATTTTGGTACCTCCCTATTTCTTTGATACGAAGAAATGTTTTGTTTGTGGAAGAGATATTGGAGGAGCAAGTCAGTAAGCCGACTAGAACAATGAGCCGACTAAGTCGATTAGCCAACTAATTAGAGATTAGGTCGGCCATATAAGGTTGTGTTGGTTGACCGAACTGACAGGCAGTTATTTGTAACTGTTTGTACTTCATATATATTAGGCTGTTGAGCCAGATGAGAACTTGGTTCAGTTCTCTGTATTGTATGGACCCTTTCACTATAATATAATCTATTATTCTATGTATGTTCTTGCCTCTTGTCTCTGTTATGTTTGTATGCTTTTAATGTGTATTATTAGTAACCCTATGTGATCTGTGAGATTACAATACATAGCCGGTGAGACAGGTTGTCTGAGCATAAAATTATGGCAAATCTCGTACGTTGCTCATGCGTAATTAGTCCCGTAGGTTGTCCCTGGGTGTAATTAGTCTTGGCAAAGCTCGTAGGTTATCCTTGGATGTAATCAGTCCTGATGTGATTCTACGGTAGAAATATCCTGAGTGAAGTTTGAATACTTTAGAGAGAAGCTTGGTGTTCTTTAGAATGGGATTCCCTCCAAGGGGAAGTGATGAGTCTAGAAGACATAGATACACATGAACCTTTCCGATATGGTGGCAAGCTAGGCCTGCTATGTGCGTTGATGTAAGTGTTGAGAGCCTTTTTGACATGGTGGCAGGTTGGGCCTCCCATGTGCGTTGATGTAAGTCCTATGAGCATTTCCAACATGGTTGCAGGCCGGGCCTCCCATGGTCATTAATGTAAGTGCCGATCCTTTCCGACATGGTGGTAGGCTGGGCCTCCCATGTGCATTTATGTAGGTGTTGAGAGCCTTTCTGACATGGTGGCAGTTTGGGCCTCCCATGGTTGTTGATGTAAGTGGTGAGCCTTTTCGACATGGTGGCAGGATGGGACTCCCATGTTTGTTGATTTAAGTGATGAAAATCCTTTTCAACATGGTGGAAGGCTGGGCCTACCAAGGTCGTTGATGTAATTGTTGTGTTATGTAAATCTGGGTTGTGCTCCATGTGATGATGATATGATCTAAATATCATGAGGTAATAGTAGGGTACACAAGTGTTTCAAGGCATGTAATCAGTCCTGGGATGCTCCATCAGGTTTTGCAGTGGCATATAATCAATCCTATGAGATCTTGCAGGTTTTGTAAGAGGCATATAATAAGTCCTAAGATGTACCTACTTGATGGTTTTCTCACAGAGATGATGAATACTTGGCAGAGTACTAGGCCTACATCCAACATGAAAAAGGGATGGCATTGTATATGAGGACCTAGGAAAGGGCTAGGCCTACATAAATCTTGAAAAATGGCTAGCACTATAGATGAATACCTATATGGAGGCTAGGCTTACATCCATCATGAAAAAGGGTTGGCTCTATAGAAATTCCTATGACGAGTAGATTTGAGAGATAACACCAGTTGTTCGAGATAGCAACAACAATGATAATGATGATCCAATGATGATGATGATCTAGTGATGATGATCCATCTTTGATGATGATCCAGTGAGGAAGACTTGTGTTGATGAACTATGTCAAGAGAATACCTTCCTAGTTAATAGGGAGTGTTGATGTATTTGTAACTTTGGAAAGTATTCACTTGTATATTTCATAATGTATTTTATTGTAACCTGACGACGATGTTTGTTTCTATGATTGGGAGAGTCATTAATATAATTAAGTCACGTAAATTCATTGATGTTAACCCTTCATTCTAAGTCAGGGAATTTGGCCCCACAGTTGATTTATATTTGGGTTTTAGACTCTCCTAGAGAATTCGTCCCTATAGGGTAAATGTCAAGTGGAAATTAAGTATAAATATTTGTAACAAACACTCACCCAACAATAGCGCATGAATGAGAGAGGAGTAGCTCACACAAGTGAGAGAGAGAACATTTGTCGGATATAATCTTTGTACTTTTGGGTTTTACTTTTGCTATAGGTGCTCATTCTCTCTCCGAGGAAGTTGCGGGGTTTTCTCCTTTATGCTTTCCCTGAGGAAAAATCTTTGTGTCTCTTGTCTCTTGTGATTATTGTTGTGCATGTTATTTTCTCATATAAGATCCTAGATCATATTGATTAAATGATAGAAATATAACATTTTACTCTTTGTTAATAGTGCTATGAAAAGTTGTATTGTAACTATAATATGCTATAAAAAGAATTTTGTTATTTTGTAATAACTATAAATAGGGATATAATTTCTAGACCAAGGGTCGACATTATTTTTTAGCTAAGTGTAACTTCTCAGAACAATGTTTGATAAATAATTGAATATGTAATGTAGCATTGGTTTTGTGACCCACATTGAAGTATTCTTAGTTTTGACTCTGTCGATTGTCCTATTTTATTTTGTATCTTCATCTCTTCCACTTTATATGTAATGTTGCAGATAGTATAATTGTTCGCATGGGTATAGAGCGCAAAAAGTGTAGTATCGCCAACAACGAAAAGGTCATCGACAAGAATAGAGGACCATTTGTGAAGGGTAAAGAATCCAATGTATAAGAAATTTTTGGTTAAGTTAGTTAGCAATCATTCAATTGGACCTTTTTGTAATGGGAAAGTGAGCCTATAAAGAGGAATAGTATTGTAATCCTTTGGGAATCTCATGGGGAATATAAGAAGCATCCTTTATCATATTTACATTGTATGGTTTCATATTTGTGGTTTATGTTATGAGGATATTTTGGCATGGTATATGATCTTGTTTTCTAGTAGCCTCTTTTTGGAATTATCTATTCTGCGATGTATGAGATAAGTTATTGAAAAATGAAACCAATTGTGTTATGTCCTATCGTTATCTTTTATTGCGAAGTGATTGATGCGCATTACGTCAGTAGTAATTGGTTCAATGTATGTTGATGCATAGATCTGGTTAACATGTTTTAATGTGAATAAAGATCATAATGATTCCCAAAGATAAATAGAAGTGGTTAATAGTGCGGTAGTATGGTATCTTGATATGAATATGAATCTATGGTTCATGTTGTGAATGAGTATGAAATTATGGATGCATTCTCCCCATTACATAAATGTGGTTCCTGCTACCATCCTTAGACATCTCAAGTGAGACTGCACCCTCTCTATGGGTGTTGCTGGAAAGAGTAAAACATTTTCAAGACGATGTTTAAGGATTATGTGTTGAGGTCTATTGACAGTAGCATGGAGTGAACCCCTATCGACAGAACTATTTCAACAAATTATTTCGTTTCCAGGACCCTAGTGCGAAAAAGTAGAGGACATGTTGTGGCATCCAACTAAACCGAAAACCCATGATTGGTTTGATAATAAGACCCGAGAGTTGGTCGAAAAAGAAAACTAGAACCTGGGATGGTTGAAAAAGGATTGGTTAGGGAAATACATATATTCTGATATCCATGAAATATTTTTCTACGAATTCCCGATTTAATGTAATAATGGCGCAACTCACTTTTCAGAAGAATAATTTCCAGGTAGTCGTGCCTCAACACTAGAATCCAGAACTAATCCAGCTATTGCATAGGGTTGAAAACCAATCTTCACTAGTTTTCTATGGGTGAACAGACAACATTTTGGAAGGATACATCATAAGGATTTATTTTTCCCAAAATGTATCCTATTTGAAAAAAGACCATAATATTTTAGGAATCGTTTGTATTTTGGGAATATAGTTTTTCTCATAACTAGGAATTGGGTGGGATTTAGACCATTGGAAAGGTATTGAAATCCTATACAACTTTTATGTTTTGAGTTTTTTCTAATTCTTTACCGTTTTTCCACGGCGCATGTTTTAGTAAAAAAGCATATTTTAAAAGATGCTTTGTTACTAAATCGCTTGCTCAGACAAACGATAAGGAATTAGAAAAAAAAAGAAAAAAAAGATGTAGATAATTTCAAGAACTTTCAAATGGTCTAAATTCCTCTCAATTAGGAGTTACGAGCGAAAATCTATGCCCAAAATATGAAAGACTCTAGAAATATTTTCACATTTTGTTAAATATGATATATTATAGAAGAGGGTAGAATGTTATGATGATTGAGTTCCTTATTGATACAAATAAATATTACATTGACACATAAAAAGAATATTTTAAGGGACCTATAGGAACAAATCTCTGTTCGTTATAATTGTAGATCAATATGTTGATATGTGAAAGAGGGATATTAAAGATGAATTTCGATGAGTAAATATCTGGTGTGCGGAGGCTGTGGGTACTACAAATATGTGGGTTTGATGGAATGTTGTGGGGTAGATGGATGTGAGTCACAACTAAACTGTGAGATAATATATGGAAGAGTGTGGTCTCCTATGAAGTGGGGTCAGTTTCTGACAGGAGAAGAGGAGGACTAAGGAAGAGGGTTCTAGTCCAACCAAAACAAATAACTTTGAAAGGGGACCATAAGGGACTAATCTGTTGATGTATTTGTAACTTCAGAATGTATTCACTTGTATATTTTATATGTCGTATTTCTTTGTAACCTGATGTTCCTCTTGAGAGAATCATTAATGTAATCAAGTCATGTAAATTCATAGAGGCTAACCCTCCTTTGTAAGTTAGGGAAATAGTCCCCACAGTTTCGGGGTACTAGGGTTATTAGACTCTCCTAGAGAAGTCGGCCCTAGTAAGTAATTCTCAAGTTGGAAACTAGTATGAATAGAGAGTGAGCCTCTCTATTTGAGACACACACTCACTCAACTGTAGTGCATGAGTGAGAGAACAGGAGCTTGCACAAGTGTGAGAGAGAGAACAACTGTCGGAGATCATATACGGTCTTTGGGTTTTACTTTTTCCATTGGTGCTCATTCTATCTCTGAGGAAGTTGCGGGGTTTTCTCCTTTATGGTTTCCCCGAGGAAAACTCTTTGTGTCTCTTATCTCTTGTGATTATTTCTATGCATGTTATTCTCTCAGATAAGATCCTAGATCATATTGATTAAATGATAAAAATATAACATGGTATTAGAGCTAACCTGAGAAGAAGACACTATGCAGCCGCAGAAGATAAGGCTTCTTATTTTTTGGGTCTCTCTTCACAGATCATCAGCAAAAGGAGGCTAGGTTATCTCTCCATTGAAGAGCGCATATTTTTGTCGAAGCAGAATCTGAATATGAGAATTTTCATTTTTGACCTACCACTGCAGCAGGAAATTAGGGATTTTCACATAAGTGGAATTTTTTAGTGATACTAGCGTAGGATTGCTCTCCTCCTCAAAATCCAAGTTTAGATACCAATATGGAAGTTTTTGGTTGGGTATAACTCTGGGAAAGTCAAACCCTAATGTGCCCTTGAACCAGAAAACCAACACTGCAGAATATCAACTCCAGATCCAGTTTCAACATATCAAATTGGTAAAACCTAAATATTTTGTATTTCCATTCGAGGTTCTCATTCAATATGCCTCATCACACCAATATTGATGAAAAAATTGAAGGAGCTGATGTTAGGCAATAGGGCAGACCAGGGTTTAATCCTTTTATGTCGCACCAACAAAAGACCCATCGTGTTGGCCCTTTCGGCAACAACCTGCGCGCAGGTTGCAGTCTCACCTGAAACAGCAATGGGGTGCCGCAGAATTAGGTTTCTACAAGCAGAGAGGGATATTACTATACCTTAGCCTTCAATGAACTTATTAATCAACAGTTACACAACTTTGTCGTTCGCTTATATATAACTTCGCAGATAGATAAATAACCGTGACTTGCTTAACCCACTACAAGGAATTCATAGCGAAGCTTATTATTGGCAGTGATCTAAGTTATCAAATGTATACAGTTATTAATGCATAAAAATAACAGAAATAGAATCAACACAAGAAACCACAACACCAAATATAACGTGGTTCACCCCCAGTGTAGGGGCTACGTCCACAAACTATGTTTTATTCAACTTGCTACAAAACCACAGTTTGATCTGCGCACTCAGCTGCAGATCCCTTCAGTCCTTAATAGTCGTATACACAGCAGCAGGCCTCTGCACACACAGCTACAGATCTTTCTTAATCTTCTTACAAACCCCTCTGCGCACACAGTTGCAGAGGTCGTCCACACACACAGCTGGGACTTAACCTTTCCTTACAAAAACCAACCTTAACTTCACCTTAATCTTTCTTACATCATAAAACCTAACCTTTCTCATTTACACAAGTGCCTATTTATAGCGCATTGTTTACAAAAACATGGATTCAATACCATGGGCACCCAAAACCCTAAACCCTGGTCTTAAGCCGCGGGTTTATTACAATAGAAGACTTTGATTCAACCCCTGAAACCCCTAAGACTATTTTCAGTCAAACCCGCGGGGTTACCCATCTTAAGGACCGTTGAGGTGCGCGCCCTAACAGGTCCCTAAGACTCACCAGTGTCTCGTCCCGGGGCACTTATTTGCTCGGCTGGTGGTAAAATTTGCTTGGCAAAGACATTGTACGCTGGTTCCTGGAGTCCTTCCTGCTAGTGACCAGCTGCCCGCTTCTTTCTGTGGCTTGACATTGATGCAGAACTATGGCCTTGTGGATCCATTTGCAACCCCATCCTTTGGTCGGGCTGGCGACACTTAACCAGCCATAGCTTGGGGTCCCCTGGAATTGTGTGTCACGCTGCATAAGACACACAGCTGCCAAGGTTCTACTATGCCAGAAGATTTCAGGGTGGGGTGTGCCAGAGTCGTTTGGCGAGGTATTATGGCCATCGTGGCTCCATCTTAGAGCAAATTTGTGCCTGCCTTCGCCTGGTTTAGAGCAAACTTCTGCCTTCCTGTGTACCTAATTCGAATACGACTGTGCTGGCGGGCTACTCAAAAGGTTCTACAGACCTCTTTCTCTGACCTCGCGTACTAGCTTCTGGACGTCACAATTGTTTGTCATGGCGCCAATCGAGCAAACTCCGAGAAGTGCTTCGAGGAAAATGCCACAAGCCCATGTAGCTTACTTATAGAATTTCGTTACAGAATCTGTCATCATAGTGTAGTAATGACATCAAATCTGCTTGAATACCAGAAATCTCATCACACTCAGCCTGAGATTTTCCCGAAATCTCATAATTACAGTTATGAAGAGTAGCTCACGTGCCGCCGCCGTCAAATGTATTTTGTCCCATCCGTCTCATACTAGGCTGCGACACAGTTCCAACGTACGACATAACAACCACTTTCCACTTCGACATAGGATGAATCCTGTGTCCCCTAACCAACCTTCGGCTTCCCATACTTTATCCTTCAGATTATGACATTGCACAATGTGGCGAGCAGTTGTGCTGGGTATGTAGACTTCCTGTCTCGGTGCTACCTTCAATTCTGAGGACTTGGCCGGTCCCTATACTTCTTTAGACGACTCCCATTTATCATAGAAGGAAAGAGTTCTCCATTTAACTTAGCTAGTTGTATTACGCCGCCATCAGTAACTTTCTGTACTATATACGGTCCCTTCCAATGTGTCTTAAACTTTTCGGGGAACTTCATAAATTTTCTATCATAGAGGAGCACAAGATCACCTTGCTGGAATTGTTTCTTCTTAATGTGTCTGTCATGCCACGCTTTTTCTCGAGCTTTCTGCACCTGTTGCTGGAAACCTGCAATAAATATATCCTCCTCGAGTTCTAATATTTGTTTCAATCTCTCTATTATTATGGTTGGGTCATCCATCTCGGTGAAAGCAGAGATTCTGAGGCTGGGAACAATGTATTCCATAGGCATGACGGCTTCTTTCCCATAAACCAATCGGAAAGGTGTATGGCCTGTCAACTTCTTGCAAGTAGTTCTGTAAGCCCATAGCACAGCTGGAATGCGAATGTCCCAATCATTTATGTTAGCATTACAAATATTTGTCAAAGCATGCTCCAGGATCTTATTAAAAGCTTCGATAGTCCCATTGGCTTGTGGGTGATAGGCTGTACTTTTCTGATGGTATACTTGAAATTCTTCAGTCAGCATTGCAATTGTTTTATTTAAGAAATGTGATCCTTGATCGCTCATAAGGACGCGAGGACACCCAAACCTGGACAAGATGTGATCGAAGATGAATTGCGCAGCTGTAGCAGCACTACAGTTCTTAACCGGTTGGGATTCATCCCAACGGGTAAGGTAGTCAGTCGTTGTAATAATATATCTCACACCAGACTTCTTCGCAGGGGGGTTGATGGGGCCGACAAAGTCAATGGCCCATTTGTCAAAATCTTGTAAGGTTACCTGCGGAACTAGGGGAATTTCATCCCACCGAGATGGTTTGCCTGTCCTTTGACAGACGTCGCAGCTGTGGCAATATTCTCTTGCATCCTTGTGAACGGTGGGCCACCATAAGCCGGCTGTCAAAATCTTCTGTGCTGTAGCTTTCCCTGCATAATTACCTCCTACTGCACCAGAATGTGCCTCGGCCAGAATCAGGGGTCGTTCATGCTCCAAAACGCACCTGCGCAGTATTTCATCTGGTCCCATCTTGTACAGCTAGCCGGATATTAGGGTGAAGTCTGCTGCTCGCACTACCAGTTGCTTCTTCTGTTGTGTGGTCATTTCAGCTGGTGGAAACCCTGTAGACAAGTACTGAGCAATATCCTGGAAGTAGTCATCAATTATCTAGATGGCAAACAGTTGCGCGTCAGGGAGGCCCTCATCCAGACTGGTGGGTTCCTCGCCTGACTCGAGCCTCGACAAGTGGTCAGGTCCTAGGTTCAGTCTCCCCGGATTAACGATGATTTCGAAGTCATATTCTTGGAACAGGATCAGCCATCTGCATATTATTCCTCCTAGCACAGGCTTATTAACCAAATATTTCAAAGCAGAATGGTCAGTAAACATCTTAAAATGAGATCCTAATAGATAATGTCGGAACTTCTATAGTGCATACACCACAGCAAGGCCTTCCTGCTCGGTTGTAGTATAATTTTTCTTTGCAGTGGATAATTTTCTACTGGCAAAAGAAATAGGGTGGTCGATCTGACCTGCGCCTGGTTGAGCCAATACCACCCCTAGAGCAATGGAGGAGGCGTCGACATGCACATGAAACTCTTTGTTCTAGTCAGGAAATACTAGAATGGGGGCAGTGACCATTTTTTTCTTCAAAATATCTAAGCTTTCCTGGCACTCCGACGTCCATTCGAACTGATTATCTTTCTTCAGCTGCCTTTCCATCGGAGCGGTAATTTGCACATATCCTTGGATAAATTTTCTGTAGTAACCAGTGTGACCGAGTGTCGTGCGCAGTTGTTGACGGACTTCGGGGGTGGCAGATTTACAATAATAGCTATCTTCGCAGGATCCATCATCAATCCCTGCTTACAGACAACATGACCAAGGATAATTCCAAAAGGGGCACAAAAGATACACTTTTTTAGATTCAAAGTAGTCTGGTACTGTCTACACTTGTTTAACATAAGTCTCAAACTAGTGAGGTGATCTTTTACTAGCCCAAAAATAGTCCAGTCATCAAAATAAACTTCTAAGAATTTATGTATATATTCTTTGACCATAGAGATGACGACCCTAGAAAATATAGCAGGTGCATTCTTCAGCCCAAAGGGCATGACAGTATATTGAAAGGATCCCATTTCGGTAGCAAATGTTGTCTTATGTCAGTCTTCTGGAGCAATTCGGATCTGATGGTAGCCAAAAAACCCGTCAGTGAAAGAGTATATTTCTTGACCTCCAACATTGTCGAGCACTTCGTCTATAAAGGGGGTAGGAAAGGGATCATGCAGACAGGCATCATTTAATTTCCTGAGGTCGACACATATGTGGATTTCTCCCTTAGTCTTCTTCTCCTGGACCACCATAGGACTGACCCACTCAGATTCTTCAACAGGCTCAATTATCCCTGCAACGAGCATCTTATCCAGCTCCACCTTAACCTTTTCTTTATACTTCGGATTCAATCTATAAGGCCGTTGTTTCACAGGTTTTGCATCAGGTTTCAAAGGGATCTTCATTACGCCAATATCACCCAAGATACCCTTCATTTCGGAAAACTTTGTTGGAAAGAGATCTTGGTACTCATGGAGAAGTTGGGTTACCTTGCTGACCATTTCATCATCCCAATAGTCACCAATTGTGGCAAGCTTAGGCTGTTCTTCAAATCCAATATTAATTGTGCGTGTCTTCAGGGGTTGGTGTACATCCGGGGCTTTGATGGCTGGTCCTTGCACATCGCAGCATCCTTCTGACTCAGGGATAGCGATATTGTGCGGGTCCTCATCGTCCTCAATGGCGAAGTCATAACATTCTAGGGGGTGGGCTTCCTGCACTGTCCAATCTGGTCGTTGTTCTACTAGTTCTCAATCATCAAAGACCTTGGTATGGATGATCTTGATAGCTACGTCTAGAGCTGGGCAGACATCATTAGTAGAAAAAGTATGTATAAAACTATGGACAAGACAGTCCCAACTTACAGTATCTAGGCAGAGCTCAGCTTCCTCGTACCAGGTCTGGGATATCGGTGCCAGTGTATGGATGAATCTATGTACCCATTCGTTCCGAGGTACATACCTCCACACTTCATAGCAGTTCGCCAAATGTGCTTGTGGACTAGATTTTCCATCAAACTTGCTTCGCACCTCCTCAGGTTGTTCCTTAAATCACAGCTGAAGGAGCCTCTTACAAACTTCCCAGCTAGGAATCTGTGGCTTATGGCTCTTCCACCATCTGGCTGCTGTGACTCTAAGTGCCGACTCCAGAGAAGTCATTTTCTGTGACTCCCATATCTGACCGGAAAATTGTACGATAAATGGGTCAGGGTCTGTCGAGCCATCAAAAGTAGGGAGAGTGCTTGGTTGTAAACTGAGCCATCTTAGAGATTTAGTAGGTCTGGTACTGCTATGTCAGTTCTTCCAACCTTCTAAGTCATCCTCCAAGTCAGTCATACAGGAGCTACTGGACTCCCAACCTGTGGTAGGAGGATCCTCATAACCTCTATCCTACGCGGGGATAGTGTAGATGGGCTCCACGTCATCCTGATCCTTTTGTCGGAGTGGTTCTGTGTACCGTTCCCCTTGTGAGGGATCCAGGGGTAGGATGACTCTCACGTCTTTCCCTTCGAAGATCATATGTCTCTTTTTTAGGTTAATAACTGCAGCATTTACCATTTCCCATTCAATTCCTAACAAGGCTGGGTAGGGGTCGCTGTCATCAATAATCTCAATTACTTCGAAGTCCACGACAGTACTGACCCCGGCAATATCTATTTGGACACTTAGGAATCCTTTGCTGGTTGGCTAGCCGCAACTGGATAGGGGACCAGGCAAGGGGGGGTTTTCCCATGTGTTCCCAGGTTTGTTTAGTTAACACATTTACGTCAGACCCTAAGTCCAATATAACATCAGTCAGATGATATGCCCCTATCTGAGCATTCAATCGCATTTCCCTGCCGGTTCTGTTCACTCTGTGAACAGTTTTGTCTGGATCAGAACTGTGGTGAGGTCTGCAGGAAGCAATGACTTCCTGTAACCTAGTCAAAGCATCCTGATCTCGTAACAGCTTGAGGCAACTCTGTAAAAAGGAGGATAAGGTACTTACATTATCCCTCGGAGCTTCCTGGGGCCGCGAAGATAGTTGCTGAGGTTGTGTAGGTGTAACAGATGTGCTAGAATCAACAAAATCTTTCTTAGCCTCCATAAATGTCTCTCTTTCTCTTGTGATATCAAATGCTGGGATTTTCACAGGGGCCTTACGAACCCGAGCATCGGCGGGCTATATTTCTGTATCCGGTGGGTGTGTCATAGCTCCACTCCGTGTGACAACATTGATAGTTGCGGCAGGTCTGGGTTCAAATAAAATCATCTGGATATTCCGCGTGGGGATATTTTGTCTTTCCTGAATCTTAGCTATGAGCTGCGGACACTGCTCAATCACATGATCTACTGCGCGGCAGTATCGACATGTCATAGTGGGGTTCTGACAATCGCGGGCCAAATGCCCAGCTTGGTTACAATTGTAACATACCAACTGGCCTCGGCCTCTGCCGGCCATACCACCACGGCCTCTAGATGAACCTCGACCAGAGGCACCCCCCTGATAACTATAGCTATCACTACTGGGGCCTTCATTGTGCACCCGATAGGCATCATAGGTGTGGCACTCATCCTCATTATGACCTACGGACTTGCAGAAATTACAGTAGAGGTTCTTAGGTCCCTGGCCGTACTGTTGCAGCAGGTGACAGTTCTCGGGTCGGTGCTGACCTGTTGTTCTGCAGAGCTCACAATATAGAACTTATGGTGGAAATGGGTCCGGCACACCTATACGCAGGTACTTGCTTACCAGAGGGAACCATTCCTTGTCGTGACCTTCGGTCCGACATTGCGCACACCAAACCTCTTCGTGATCAGGTTTTCCCTTTTTCATCTCGCAAAGTTCCAGGGCCATCGCTGCTAGCTGCGCTTGGATTTGAGCAATACCAGAATCATCTCCGACAGGGGCAGTTTCTAGCTTCATTGCAATTTCCAGAGCCTCTTGCTGGTCAGCAACCTTCTGTTGCATGAGCGGAGTTCTGATATGTGGTAATAATGCCACGATAAACCATTCCTTATGCTGCGCATGACTAATGGTAAAGCTAACTTGGTCGAGGAGGACTTTGAATCTCTGGTCAAAGTCCCACACAGATTCGCCGTGCCACTGTTGAATCTCTTTGAGTTCGGTGATGCTCTGTGATTCTGATTTAGGCTTTTTAAATTCTTTGGTTATGGCTGCCTTAATCTCATCTAACGTAGGGCTCTGATTACTGGAGAACTTCATGAACCAGGTCAAAGCCCTCTCCCGGAAAGAAGTAATGAGCTGCGCGGCTCTCACATCTAGGTCTGTAATTTTCTTCGCATTCCATACTGCTTCACATAAAAACCAGAACTGTTCGGGGTCCTCTGAGCCCGTGCCTTTGAAGATGGGGAGCTTAATGTCATCAACCAGGTGGGCCATGGCGGTTCTGGGAGAGGGACGGGACGTTGATGGAGAAGGATTTATGGGGACAGACTGGCCTGTGGCCGAAATACTTGGACTTGGTTGACTGTCAGACTGTGACGGAATTTCAGGGGTAACAGGGTTTCGCTACGGGGTGGCCAGAGGGTTTCCAAGCGAAGGGATTTCTTCAGAGCCGTACTCTTCAGAATTGACGGGGGAGGAAGCGGTATCCTGACCTAAGGAATAGGAGTCAAAATCTCTTTTATACCTTTTTCCACTTCGCAGCAAACCACTTTGCTCGTCGAAGGTATTATCACTTGAAAATATATGTTAGTACTACCAATCTAGCAATCTGATTCAAACAACAATATACCCTTTTCAGCCAATAGTATTTTAATTCGCAAGCTTAATGAATTCAAAAACTTACCACGGGGACCGTTGAAGAACTGCCGTTCAGCTTCGCTGAAGGAGGTACTTGTGTCGAGGGCAAACTCTGTCACGAAGGCTTCCAATGTTCGCGTCGTCCAGAAATCAACAGCGCGGGATACCTCGTTGTTCATGTGTTGCACAAGATTGACCCTTGTGGGGGTCCACATGGGAACCCGTCAAGCTTAGCAGTTCGTCCTTCTTTCTGTTAACCTAGACAACCACTGGTGCAATTCTATGTGGATACTACCAAAGAAAATTTCATAAGCATCACAAAAATCATACCTCTGTAAAAAGTCACGTGCGCTATGACATGGATTTGTGTTCTCTTTCTCAGCAAATTTCAGATAAGTCTCATCAATCCAATCACCGATTTCCGTCACAGAGGGCGTCCAGAACATAGCCCTCAAGGTACGACGTAAACCCCTCTTGAGCAGATACTAAGTTCAACCGGCAATAGAACCAATTTGTTGGGCAATAGGGCAGACCCGGGTTTAATCCTTTTATGTCGCACCAACAAAATACCCACCGTGTTGGCCCTTTCGGCAACAACCTGTGCACAGGTTGCAGTCTCACCCGAAATAGCAATGGGGTGCCGCAGAATCAGGTTTCTGCAAGCAGAGAGGGATATTAATGTACCTTAGCCTTCAATGAACTTATTAATCAATAGTTACACAACTTTGTCATCCGCTTATATATAACTTTGCAGATAGATAAATAACCGTGACTTGCTTAACCCACTACATGGAATTCATAGCGAAGCTTATTATTGGCAGTGATCTAAGTTATCAAATGTATACAGTTATTAATGCATAAAAATAACAGAAATAGAAGCAACACAAGAAACCACAACACCAAATATAACATGGTTCACCCCCAGTGTAGGGGCTATGTCCACAATCTTATTTTTATTCAACTTGCTACAAAACCACAGTTTGATCTGTGCACTCAGCTGCAGATCCCTTCAGTCCTTAACAACCGCGCACACAGCAGCAGGCCTCTGTGCACACAGCTGCAGATCTTTCTTAATCTTCTTACAAACCCCTCTGTGCACACAGCTAGGACTTAACCTTTCCTTACAAAAACCAACCTTAACTTCGCCTTAATCTTTATTACATCATAAAACCTAACCTTTCTCATTTACACAAGTGCCTATTTATAGCGCACTGTTTACAAAAACATGGATTCAATACCATGGGCACCCAAAACCCTAAACCCTGGTCTTAAGCCGCGGGTTTATTACAATAGAAGACTTTGATTCAACCCCCGACACCCCTAAGACTATTTTTAGTCAAACCCGCGGGGTTACCCATCTTAAGGACCGTTGAGGTGCGCGCCCTAACAGCTGATAACTTCCGAGCATGGAAGTATAGGATCTCACTAGTTCTTGAAGAAAATGAATTGGACTCCTACATAAGTGGAGAGGTTCTAGTTCTAGAGGGAGATGAAGCTAAGGCATTACATAAGAAGAACTTGGTTAAGACCAAGAGAATTATTTTTGATTCCATCAAGGATCACCTTATACCACAAGTGTCTTCCCTAAACACGCCTAAAGAGATGTTTGATTCCTTGACCAAGCTATTCGAAGGAAAGAACATAAATTAGAAGATGGCTTTGAGAAACTAGTTGAAGAATGTGAATATCCAGAATGCAGAGACCATATAATCATATTTTACAAGGGTCTCTCAAATCAAAGAACAACTTTAAGTAGTAGAAGAAGAAGTGGAGAATGTATAAATTGTGATGACCACCTTGAATGGTCTCCCTAGGTCATGGGACTCCTTCATTCAAGGGATTTGTGCTAGAAGAAAGCTAATCATTTTCAGTAGGCTATGGGAGGAATTCTCACAAGAGGAAGCTTGAATAGTAGCTCGAGAAGAAAATATGGGAAATGAAGATCAATCTCTCATAGTACACACCAAGAAGATTAGAAGGGACTATCATCATCCCAAAGGTAAACATTCTAACCAGAAATATAACCCTATAATATCTAAATACAAGTGCTTTACATGTGATGAGAGAGGAAACTTTGCCAAATATTGTCCTAGAAACAAGAGTGACTCTCACAAGAAGAAGGAAAAAAGAATAAATCATGCTCACACTGCAAAGGATGATGAACCTCCCAGAGAGAAAGTTAAACAAGAAAGCGAATATTCTTCAAGTGATGAAGAGTATGTTTTTATTTCTTCCCTCACAGGAACTGCCACACATGGAAGCAATGATTGGCTCATAGATAGTGGGGTTTCCAAGCATATGAATGGATTCAAAGAATTCTTTGTGAAACTATCCGAACATGAGTCACCCCACAAAGTGAAACTTGGGGATGACTACCAGTATCCCATAAAAAGTAGTGGTGAATCCTCCTATAAACTAGACTCTGGAATGTCTATCAAGATGAAGGATGTCTTGTTTGTACCATAAATAATGAGGAATATCCTCTCCATCTTTGCATTGGATGCAAAAGGTATGAGGGTTGCATTTATAGATGGCCAAGTCCTTATGTGGCCAAAGGGAAAGACCATAGATGATGCAGTAGTGATTGGAGAGCAAGAGGGAGGCTTATACAAGCTAAAGGGACAACCAAAGCAAGCCTTGGTCCATGAGTTAGTATATCTAAGTGAACTATGGCATAGAAGGCTTGCACATGTGCACTATAGGGCACTACCACTTGCAAGAAAAATTGTTGAAAGTCTTCCAGAAATATAGGCAAAACATGAAGGTGTTTGCAAAGTATGTGCGAAAGGAAAGAACACAAAGAAGACATTTCCAAGTAGTGAGAGAAAGGAAAAAGGAATATTGGAAATCATCCACTATGATGTATGTGGTCCGATGTCATCCAACTCATTGAGTGGGTGTGTATACTATGTTTCTTTCATTGATGATTTTTCTAGGAAGACATGGAAATACTTATTGAAAAGAAAGGATGAAATATTCAGTAAGTTCAAGGAGTTCAAAGCCTTGACTGAGAATCACATAGAGAATAAAATCAAGACCTTTCGATCAGACAATGGCAGAGAATTCACATGAGATGAAATCAAGGAATTATGCAAAGAGTCAAGGATTAAGAGGGAGTTTACCACTCCATATAATCCACAACAAAATGGAGTTTCATAAAGGAATAATATAACGATTATGGAAGCAGCAAGGATAGTGCTTCATGATCAAGATCTTCCCATGCATCTATGGGAAGAAGCTGCTAGGACATTTGTATATGTATTGAACCTTACCCCACATAGAGTACTTGAGAACAAGGCACCTGAAGAAGTCTTCTCCAGAAAGAAACTAGAAGTCAATCATCTCAGAATATTTCGATTTCCAATGTACAAACACATTTTGAAAGAAAAGAGACAAATTTAGATCCTTCAGGAAAGAAGAGTATATTTGTGGGATATAGTGAAATCCCGAAGGCTTACATAATATATTTCCCAAGATTCAAGAAAATCAACATCAGCAAGGATGTAACATTTGACAAAGACTCATCTTACAACAAATCCAGAAAGAGACATGTTGAAGACCCTAAAGAAACATAAGCACCTAGGATCTGAGAGACAACTATGAATGATACAACTCCAGAAGAAGATCTAGAAATAAAAGAACCCCAAGAACTTGTAGATCCACCCCAAGAAAAGAATCCTTACAAAAGGAAACCTACATGGGTATGAGAGGCTATCCAAGGTGCAGAAATATATGGGGCTCCAGAAGAAATGCACAGAGACAGAAAGAGAACTAGGTCCTACTCCGGTTATGTAGTCCTATTGTGCGACACCATTGATAAATAACCTTCCAAGTATGAAGAAGCGACGAAAAAGAAAGAATGGAAGGATTCTATGATTGAGGAGTACCAATCGATCATGGAGAATGATGTCTGGGATGTGGTCCCAAGAACAGAAGGGAAGTATGTTGTAACTTCCAAATGGATCTACAAGATCAAACATGCTCCATATGGAAGCATAGAGAAATATAAACCAATATTTGTGGCATTGGATTCTCCCAAAAGGAAGGGATAGATTATGAAGAAATTTTGGACATGTATCTAGATACACTTCCATTAGATCGGTACTTTCTTTGGCTGCAGTGATGAAATGGAAGATACACCAGATGGATGTCAAGACTGCTTTCTTGAATGGTGTATTAGAATAGGAAGTGTATGTGGAGCACCCACTCGGTTTTGAGACACATGACAGGGAGAATCATGTGTACAAATTGAAGAAGGCCCTATATGGTTTGAAATAAGCACCCAATACATGGTACGGTAGAATTAATAGCTTCTTGAATAGCTTGGTCTTTACGAAGAGAAAATTGGATTCCAACCTTTATTATAAGGTTGAGGAAGAGAACCCTGTGATACACCTACTGTATGTAGATGACCTATTTGTAACAGGTGAGGATGGGTTGATTACTAACACAAAGAGGAAGTTTGTTGTTGAGTTAGAGATGAAAGACTTAGGTATGATGCACTACTTTCTAAGAATGGAAGTGTGGAAGAATGTAGATGGAATATCCATAGGACAAGGGAAGTATGCAGTAGAGATCCTGAAGAGGTTCGGGATGATGGAATGCAAGGCCATGACCACACCTATGGAATTGAACCTGAAGCTATTGAGTGATGCTTCATCAAAGTCGGTTGATGCTATGATGTATCATCAGATGATTGGGTCCTTGATGTACCTGACAAATACAAGACCATATATTTTCTTTGCTGTGAACACACTGATCCAGAATATGCTATCCTGGAAGGTTATGTGGATTTGGATTGGGAAGGAAGTGCCATTGATAGGAAGAGCACTTTGGGGTGCTGCTTCAGTATGGGATCATGTGTGATATCTTGGTTTAGTAGGAATCAGTCATGCATGGCACTGAGTGTAGTCAAAGCAGAGTATATCGCAGCTTTTTTGGCTAGTTGTGAGGCAGTGTGGCTTAGGAAGCTACTATCTGATTGATTTGATATGTAGTTGGATGCTACTTGTATATATTGCGACAACCAGAGTTGTGTGAAGTTATCAGAGAACCTGGTGTTTCATGACAATTCAAATCATATCGAGATCAAATATCACTATATCAGGGATATGGTGCATAGAGGAGCAGGGAAGCTCAAGTATGTTGCGACGGATGAGCAAATAACTGATGTGTTGACCAAGCCATTGGCCATAGTGAAGTTTGAGTACTTTAGAAAGAAGCTTGGTGTTCTCCATATCGAGTTTCCTTCCAAGGGGAAGTGATGAGTCCAAGAGCCTTTCTAACATGGTGGTAGGTTGGGCCTCCCATGGGCATATGTAAGTGTAGAGCCTTTCTGACATGGTGGCAGGTTGGGCCTCCCATGGTCATATGTAAGTGCTAGCCCTTTCTGACATGGTGGCAGGTTGGGCCTCCCATGGTCAGATGTAAGTACATATCCTTTCTAACATGGTGGAAGGTTGGGCCTCCCATGGTCAGATGTGAGTGCTAGGCCTTTCTGACATGGTGGAAGGCTAGGCATCCCATGGTCAGATATAAGTGTTGGATGAGCCTTTCTGACATGGTGGTAGGTTGGGCCTCCCATAAATATGACTGCTGGGCCTTTCTGAAATGGTGGAAAGTTGGGCCTCCCATGTTCATATATAAGTGTTGGATGAGCCTTTCTAACATGGTGGCAAGCTAGGCCTCCCATGGTCAAATGTGAGTGCTGGGCCTTTCTGACATGGTGGAAGGCTAGGCCTCCCATGGTCAGATATAAGTGTTGGGTAGGCCTTTCCAACATGGTGGTAGGCTGGGCCTCCCATGTTCGGATATAAATGCTGAATAATATGAATAACTAGATGGAGGCTAGGCCTACAACCATCATGAAAAAGGTTTGGCTCTGTAGAACTTCCTATGATGATTAGAATTGAGAGATACCACCATTTGCTTGAGACAGCAGGAGTAGTGATGATGATGATCCAACTTTGATGATGATCCATTGATGATGATGATTCAGCTATGATGATGATCCAGCTTTGATGAATGATCCAGTGACGAAGACTTGTGATGATGAATTGTGTCAAGAGAGTACCTTCCTAGTTAAGAGGGAGTGTTGATGTATTTGTAACTTCAGAATGTACTCACTTGTATATTTTATATGTTGTATTTCTTTGTACCCTGATGTTCCTTCCGGGAGAATCATTAATGTAATCAAGTGATGAAAATTCATAGAGGTTAACCCTCCTTTGTAAGTCGGGGAAATAGCCCCCACATTTTTCGGGTACTAGGGTTATTAGAATCTCCTAGAGAAGTCATCCCTAGTAAGTAATTGTCAATTTGGAAACTAGTATAAATAGAGAGTGAGCCTCTCTATTTGAGACACACACTCACTCAACTACAGTGCATGAGTGAGAGAAGAGGATCTCACACAAATGAGAGAGAGAACAACTGTTAGAGATAATCTTTCTTTATTTGGGTTTTACTTTTTCCATTGGTGCTCATTCTATCTCTGAGGAAGTTGTGAGGTTTTCTACTTTATGGTTTCCCCAAGGAAAACCCTTTGTGTTTCTTATCTCTTGTGATTATTGATGTGCATGTTATTCTCTCAGATAAGATGCTAGATTATATTGATTAAATGATACAAATATAACACAATCTACCCTACAATGATGAAGGGAACAACTAGGATACCCTTAAACCTGAGGAAGGACCACCCCAAAGCTACAACGTACCTGCAACTCCATGCACTGTGCCAAACTTGGGAGGAATAAACACATGTTCTTTGTAGGGTTGTCCTATGTGTCATCATAGTAGTGATAATAATGGACTGACAAACATCCGTAGGAAACCCAGGATGGTGGGTGACAATGTAAAGATACCTTTGTTTCAGGGTAACGGGACTAAGGACCCAAAGCAATACTAGTTCTTGTGCGAATTAGTATGGACAGTGAAACAAGTACAATATATGGTATCAAGAAAGGACAACTAGCGATGAACTTTAGTGTTCGAGCATTGGATTGTGTTAATGGCCCGGATTATAATTGTTGGAAAAAATACAAGGAGATCAACAGGAGGAGAAAGCCCAATATGAAAGGAGTAAAATAATCCTACGTAAGGACTATCCTATACCCAAATTGTTTGGTATGAAAAAACCCTATGGATATTAGGCATTCGCTGGAACTGTGTGAGAAGATCCATAGCATCTGTCTTCCTAACAGGAAGATCTGAAAGGTGTGCAGTAATTAAATAAAATAATTTGTTTGTTTAAACTAAAACTATGAACGATGACAATGTGAAATAGAACAATCAGATTAAAATATATTGACAAATGTAATTCCAATTTATAAACATATAAACTAGATCTAACTTCATCAACTTTAAATAAAATGAAACAATTAAAATTTAGTTATTTCATTAGAAGATTTTAAACATATGAATGTTCCATCAGAAAAACTCTAATTGAAAAATTAACATTTGATATGTTTAACTGTTTAATAGGTGCAATAATAAATGTATGAATTAAATAAAAAAATTCATTAAGATGTAATTAACACAATAACTGAGTAATGACAAAGAAGAACATAAGGTAGAGTTTTAAATAGTGATACAACATATAATAAAGTTGTATGAAGGATAACAGAGAAAGCAAAAAAATCACCAAAAAAATTTGATAAATAAACCAAGAGATGTTAGAAAGAAACTAACTGGATTTTATTCAAAATGGTTTTCCTCCTCTATTGTTCAACCTCACATGGATTCCACTACATGATATATTTGTCTCTTTATATAATAATTACAAATATTACAAAAAAGAAATCCCCCACAAAGGTAGGGATCAGAAAATATCATGTCATGATTTTCCAAGGGAATATTTCCACTTAGGAAATACATCTAGTAAATATGTTATGTCCTAATATTGAGCAAACTCTAGTTGCAACTAAGCCTTGCATATAAGCGACTCGATATCCCTCTTCTTTAATTTCTCTCATTCTTGGAGAAAGAGATTGATCCTATTTTGTGAATTCAAGGGTGACTCAATCCATTCCTTGATTTATGCCACATGAAGATGATTGAGTCGCTCAATCTTCTCCTTAGTATTTGAGAACTCCCTTTCACAGCTCTCCAACATGATCTTAGGAGCAAGATAGTCTTCAATTGGATCCATAAGTGGTAATTCCAGAAAACTTAACAGGTTCTTTGATGTTGACCATCTTTTCTTGTAGGCTCTCTGTCCATCCTAAATGGTTGACTCAATTGATTCACATACATTCTCCCAGGATTCCAAGGAGATTTTGATCCTCCTCAACTTGACCTTGTCTAAGAATGGAACATATTCAGGTTTATCCTTAATATAACTCTGCCAATCCACCATATCATCATAAGATTTGGTTGCTTCCTTCGTCCTTTGATTATGATCATAAAGGATTCCATATTGATGTTCAAAGGAATTGTAAGTATCTTGAATTTCATTTAATTCTTCAAACAAGCCAACCATTACTTTCTTAAGGTCATGGTGGATCTTGGAAGCTAGTTCTTGGAATTCTTCCTTTGTAAATTTGGAAAAAGAGGAAGAAACATATATGAACTGGAAAGCCTCTAGCTGTTGTTCGAGGGCTATGAAAGTTTTCAACATTTTTCATACTAATCCCTTGTGCTTCTTCTAGATATTTTTTATAAGATCATTCTACTCTTCTAGGTGCTTGAGATGGTACTCATAATCATTCTTCACATTCTGCAACTCATTTTGATGGTGCTCATTAGCCTGAGATTGCTCCTATTTAAACCTTTGCATCTCTTCTTCTTTTTCCTCAATTTCCTTGTTGAGTGATGCAATTGAGTCATAATTGGCTCTGACAAAGGATCCCATGGAATTTGTTGATTCAAATTCTTCTTGTTTTACATCCGTTGAATCTCTCTTCCACATGATCTGGATTGGTACAGTTACCTACATGAGTGTTCCTTCTCTGATTCTCTTGGTGCCTTTATTCCTACATTTTTCTCTGTCTTACTCTAGAAATATTCTCCAAGGGAAACCGTGACATCATCCCCAAAATATGCTATCTATTTTTCATTTCAGCTGACCTCATTAGAGCATCAAATGTGGATGAAGTTTGAGATTTTGGAGGATATGCAATTACATATTTTCCATGGTCATTTGTTTTCTCAGTTTCCATAGAAGAGGTGTTGGCTTGTGATTTTTTTGCTTCTTGCTAAACCAATTGATTTTGCACATTTTCTTCTAATGCCAATTCAAGTTTTCTATAATGGAGTACCTTAGTTTTTAACTCTTGTTGCTACTGAAAAAATTAAGTTCTTCTCATTGGGAGAAGAGATCCTGCTCAAAACCTCTGAGAAAGCATTGGCCCCTTGATAGATAAAAGCATCAAGATCCACTTAGTGAGCGTATGCAGTGTTCATGCATTCTTGGGTAAAGTGTTTTGAAAATAAAGACTTTTTATCATGCATCCTTTTGGGGGATTCTCCAAGGTTCATGGTAAAAATTTTCTTTCTAGGAATAATTGCATGCGTGGAGTTTTGTATTACTAGAGGTCCAAGTCCGAGGGGGGATTTTGGACACCCTTTCCTTTTGTCTCTAGTGAGTTTTGGAAAGAATCCTTCAATAAATATATGGAAATATATTTCTTACACAACCATCATGTCAGTCACAATTATGGGTAATATATGAACAGTGTTGCTACCCCAAATTCTGGAATGAAAACTACAATTAATTTATGTTATTTTCCAGGAATGAAAACTACATCCTGATCTAGCCAGGGTCTATGTAGTTTTTCTGTCATTGGTATTTCTTATGAAGAATAAGGGTTTGATGATGTCTTATTGTATGAATATTTTTCAGACAATGATGAATATGAGACAATAGGTGTAGGTGGTGGTCCACCAGATTGTATGTTGAGATCCGAACTGTTCTGAAGATAATATTTTTTTTGGAATAATGAATTGGCTTGGATCTCAGGAAGTGACTCATGTATGGTTTTGTTTTGATTTCTTTTGCTAAGAGGCGAGTTACTAGTTGAAAGAGGTTGGGACAAGGTGTTTATGAGGTTCCAAGTTAATACATCCCTCTAGTCTACCCTAACAGTGATATCTTGAGTGCTCTTCCTCAGTTGTTCGAGATTCAAAGGCCCTATGCTTGGTGAGACAAATATGATCCCAGGTCTTCTATTGACTTGTTCTAAAACATGGGTAATAGTGATTTTCATATGGCTCTCCACTGATTGAATCGTGTATGTAGAAGCTATTAAATTAAGAACATAGATTCGTGGACAAACACATAACTCACAAGATAGATCACACAATTTACTCAACAATTGAAGAATGAAACAGTGCAAAAATGGCTTGTAGCTGTGAATGCTTTCATTAACAAAAAAGGTAATTAGATCAGAATTACAATGAAGTACAATGGCTTTAATAGCCACATGCAATTCAAATACACATGAGGAAATTCAAATTGATTAGACTCTACTTGACTGTAGGTAACTAAGACCTTGTCTAAATCACTATCGGAGGATTCAATAGTTAACTGACCTTGTCTAAAATATTATTGAAGTTCATCAGAGTTCTAAAATACAACTCAAGTGTTACATTCAATGTTGACTAAGGCTAATTGACTGTGGTAGGTGAGAAATGTGCCCCTCCTGAGTGTAGCCATGCAAACCTAGTGCTAACTGAATGTAGAGGACTAGAAATGAATGTAACTGATTCCTAACATAGTGTGACTAGTCATCAACTAAACTAAACTGACCTTGGTTGGTTTCGGCACTCCCGGTGGCTCCTAAATTGTAGGGATTGGTATAGGAGGATCCTAAACTAATGCAATCAAGTGCAATCAGTGGCAGTAGGCCTCAATTAGTGTTCCCCACACTTGAGTAACTGAAATATGTGCCCCAATTAGGCCAAGTGGACCCAATGGTTCTAGTGACTAAAAATAGACTGGATGGACTCCTGATTTAGACATGACTCCCGATTTAGACATATGACTGGATGGAATCCTAATTTTATTGAGTGTTACTCACATGTTATAAATCATGTCTGACCTTGGTTGGTTTCGGCACTCCCGGTGGCTCCTAAATTGTAGGGATTGGTATAGGAGGATCCTAAACTAATGCAATCAAGTGCAATCAGTGGCAGTAGGCCTCAATTAGTGTTCCCCACACTTGAGTAACTGAAATATGTGCCCCAATTAGGCCAAGTGGACCCAATGGTTCTAGTGACTAAAAATAGACTGGATGGACTCCTGATTTAGACATGACTCCCGATTTAGACATATGACTGGATGGAATCCTAATTTTATTGAGTGTTACTCACATGTTATAAATCATGTCTGACCTTGGTTGGTTTCGGCACTCCCGGTGGCTCCTAAATTGTAGGGATTGGTATAGGAGGATCCTAAACTAATGCAATCAAGTGCAATCAGTGGCAGTAGGCCTCAATTAGTGTTCCCCACACTTGAGTAACTGAAATATGTGCCCCAATTAGGCCAAGTGGACCCAATGGTTCTAGTGACTAAAAATAGACTGGATGGACTCCTGATTTAGACATGACTCCCGATTTAGACATATGACTGGATGGAATCCTAATTTTATTGAGTGTTACTCACATGTTATAAATCATGTCTGACCTTGGTTGGTTTCGGCACTCCCGGTGGCTCCTAAATTGTAGGGATTGGTATAGGAGGATCCTAAACTAATGCAATCAAGTGCAATCAGTGGCAGTAGGCCTCAATTAGTGTTCCCCACACTTGAGTAACTGAAATATGTGCCACAATTAGGCCAAGTGGACCCAATGGTTCTAGTGACTAAAAATAGACTGGATGGACTCCTGATTTAGACATGACTCCCGATTTAGAGAAAATATTATTGAGGATTTATAACATGTGAGTAACTTTAAATAAAATGAAACAATTAAAATTGAGTTATTTAATTCAAAGAATTGAAACATATGATTGTTCCATCAGAAAAATGCTAATTGAAATTTTAGCATTTGATATGTGTAACTGTTTAATAGTTGCAATAGTAAATGTATGGATTAAATGAAAAAAATCTTTAAGATGTAATTAAAACAATAACTGAGTAATGACAAATCAGAACATAAGTTAAAGTTTGAAATAGTGATGCAACATATATAAAGTTGTCTGAAAGATAACAGAGAAAGAAAAAAATTCACCAACTAAATTTGATAAATAAACCAAGAGATGGTTGAAAGAAACTAACTGGATTTTATTGAGAATGGAAAAAAATACAATTATGCAAAATGAAGAGTGTATTTGGTCCTTTCCTTTTGGTTTGCTTCCTCTATTGTTCAACCCCCCGTGGATCCCCCCATATGATATCTCCATATATTTAAATAGTAATTACAAATATTACAAAGAAATAAATCCCCCACAACGATAAGGATCATGAAATATCATTTTGTGATTTTCCAAGGGAAGATTGCCACTTGGAAAATACATCTAGTAAATCTGTTATGTCATGATATTGAGCAAACTCTAGTTGCAACTGATCCTTGCAGATAAGTGACTTGATCTCCCTCTTCGCTAATTTCTCCCATTATTGGAGAAACAGATTGATCCTAATTTGCGAATTCAGGGGTGACTCAATACATTCCTTGATTTATTCCACGTGAAGATGATCAACTTTCTCAATATGTGCCTTAGTATTCAAGAAATCCCTTTCAACTTGCTCCAACATGATATTAGGAGGAAGAGCATCTTCAATTGAATCCATAAGTGATAAGTCCAGAAAACTTAACAGGTTCTCTAATGTGAACCATATTTTCTTGCATGAGCTTTGTCCATCTTGAATGGTTGACTCAACCAATTCACATACATTCTCCCATGATTCCAAGGATATTTTGATCCTCCTCAACTTTGTTTTTTCTAATATTGGCACATCTTTAGGTTTATCCTTGATGTACCTCTTCCAATCCAACAGATCATCATAAGATTTGGTTTATTCCTTCCTCCTTTGATTATGATCATTAAAGAGGTGAGATTGACGTTCAAAGGCATTGTAAGTCTCTTGAATTTCATTTAATCCTTCAAATAAACCAACCATTAATTTTTTAAGGTCATGCTAGATCTTGGAAGCCAGTTCTTGGAATTGTTCCTTTGTAAATTTGTAAAAGGAGGAAGCAACATATATGAACTAGAAATCCGCTAACTGTTGTTGGAGGGTTGTTATCTTTTCAACATTTTTCACATTAAGCACTTGTGATTCTTCTAGATTTTGTTTGGGAATATCATTCCTCTCTTGCTGGTTCTTGAGATGGTCCTCATAATTATTCTTTAAATTTTGGAACTCATTTTCATGGTTCTCATTAGACTGAGATTGCTCCTACTTAAACCTTTGCAACTCTTTTTTTTTGCCGCAATTTTTCTTTTGAGTGAGGCAACTGAGTCATAATTGGCTCTGAGAAAGGCTCCCATGGAAGTTGTTTTTTCCAAGGATTCTTGCTTGAAATATGTTGAATCTCTCTTCCATATGATTTGGTTTGGTATAGTTCCCTACATTAGTGTTCCTTCTTTGTCTCTCTTGTTGTCTTTCTTCACCACAACTTTCTCTCTCTTACTCCATAAATATTCTCCAAGGGAAACCATGACATTATCTCCAAAATATGTTATCTCTTATTCATTTCAGCTAACTCCATTAGAGAATAAAGAGTGGATGAAGGTTGAAGTTGTTATCTCTTACAATTGAAAATTTCCCACGATCGTATGTTTTCTCAGTTGGCATAGAAGAGGTGTTGGCTTGTGATTTTTGTGCTTCCTTTTCAACCAATTTATTTTGTGCGTTTTCTTCTAATTCCAATTCATGTTTTCTATAATGGAGTACCTTAGTGTTTATCTCCTACTGGTACTGGAAAACAAAGTTATTTTCGTTAGGAAAATAGATACTGCTCAAAAACTTTGAGAAATCATTGGTTGCTTGATAGATAGAATCACCAGGATCCACTTGGTGAGTGTATGCAGTATTCATGTGTTTTTGGGTAAAGTGGTTTTTCAAGAAAGACTTTGGATCATGCATACTTTTGGGGTCTTCTCCAATATTCAAGGTAATAATTTTCTTGCCAAGAATACTTGCATGGGTGGAGATCTGTATTACTACAGGTCTAAGGTTGAGGGGGGATTTTGGTCACTATTTCCATTTGGGTTGAGTGAGTTTTGGAAACAATCCATAAAAAACTGTCTCGAAAGATATTTACAGAACCATCCCATCAGGCACAATTTTGGGAAGAAGATGAACAGTGTTGATACCCCATATTCACCAACATACCAGTCTCCCATGGTGGAAATCAATGCTTTGGATCTGGCTGAGAATGTGGGAACATATTCCTTAAATGTTTTTGATAAAAAGAATCTATGAAATGGTCACAAATATCATAGATAAGTAGGATGAAATTATCCTCCCACAATGGTGAGAAATAAATATGGACACAAGGTCCAACCATGGTCCAATTCTATCCCATGATCGGGAAAGGGAACGCTGCACAAAAAATGTCCATGACATAGGCAAATAGATAGAATGTAGGTTTCCTCGATGTTGGAGTATTATGATACCTTTCAATAACTTCTTTCAATATGGCCGACAATATTTACGCCCGATTAAATGATTCCCCTATAATGAGAATATGATGAGAAAGAGGCACCCATTCCACTTTGAAAACTGTACAATTTGGAAATCCATACAACTTGCATAACATTGCTGCTAACATAGAAAAAGGTTCCCTAAACCAAGAGATATGGAACAAATTATAAGGTTTAGGTAAAAGGGAAATAGGGTTGAACATCGAGGACTTGAGCATTTCTTTGAAATTGTACTACGTCGTAGAATTTTCAAGAAACTACTTTTAAAGCAATTTTTGGGGTGGATTGAGGGCATAAGCCAGAGAAAAAACTTATCAACAAAAAGAAGCCAACTAGGTTTGCACTTGGTCATTAAATGAGTGGTATTGAGGGTTTTCATGGTCAATAATCCATTTCACTGTGGTTTTATAAGGCATAAAAGTGGGCTTGGATGATATGGAATGGATTTGAGACTTACTAATGTTTATGAAATCCAGTTGGTGATATTGAATGCCTAAAAAATCATCGTTATAAAAAATTGAGTAAATTCTAGACGAGTCTAAGTGATAGGTTTCATACACTTGCCCATTTGTGTTTGTGCAAAAGCCATAGTTTAGGTATTTGTTCTTTTTCTTGTTAAGTTTCATTTTAGATATGGTATTTAATGACATGGATGATAGGAGATAATGTAAATTATGATAAAAATGAAGAAAAATAATTAATATTAACTCGAATCAAATTACCGAAATTGGAGCAATCGAGGGAAAGAGATTTGGAGAACTTACCAACAATCTGCTTGAAAGAGATAATTTCGTTGACATAGGAAAAACTCGCAGTAAAAATATTTCATCGAGGTACAATTCGTAATTTGGAAATGGTAAAATAATAGTGAAAATTTGAAATATTTAAACAAGAAATTCAACAGTGAAATGAATCTGAATCGTATATTTCAAAAGATCAATGGTTGAAATTAAAGCAAGAAAGGAAATTGAATAGGTAATATTTTGATCATTTATTTTTTTATTTCCATAATCCCCAGTCCACATTGTGGGTTACATGATTACGGAGTGAATGTTTCTAACAAAAAATTACTTTATTTCTCCCGCAATTTGCAATCTGCAATGTGGTTTACAGAACTGCGAAAGTGTGACTTACAATTTTATTTTATTTTGGGTCTCTAATTTCCACTATCCATATTGTAGGTTGCGAAAATGTGGGACAGATGAATTAAGTTTTTATTGTGAATTTTTTTTTGGCATCCTCATTCTGCATTGCAGGTTGCAGGTTGCAGAAAGGTGAAAATAAAAAACTAAAAATATTACAACATCCACAATCTTCATTTCATATTGTGGGTTGAAGAAAAACAAATTTCAAAACCTCCAAAAAAAGGGACTCCCGTTATCCCCTTTGTGGATTGCAGAATGCATATTATGAAATTAATATATTTGCAAGAAAAAGATCATATTTCTCGCAATACACAAAACAAAAAAAACAAGGCTTTAAAGAAAAACTTTATTCAAACTAGAACATGAAAAGATAGAAGAATTAATACAACCATGAATGATTCCCCGTCAGCAAGATAATAAGATGAATGGTTACCTTAATGATGAATAAAATGGGGTTCCCATTTCATTAATTAAAATGGGATCTATTGTGTCAACAAGAATTGGTATTGTTATAGCGGATTTCACCACACTAGGTGAATCACACATTGTATGGCCTTCCCCTGTCCCGCTGCAGACTCATTAGCCCCTATGGACTACTTTTTGTCTTTTGATGTGTCCTTGATCATCCCTAAAAACATAAGAAAAGTGATATACGCGGCTTTTTCCCCGATAACCGCGTACATACGCGGATATTCCCCCTATAGTCGCGTACATCGGGATGTGTACATAATCCAAATCCTTTTGGAGCATTCCTTGACTTGGATCCGACTCATATGACTCTTGGCCTTCCATATGCCTTGAGATCGCACAGATTCGAACTTTGAGTATCCCTTTGAAAAGCTATATAAGGAACCCCTTGAGACATTGAAAGCATGGAGATAATAAGAGAGAATTGAGAGTAACGAAACTATAGTCCATTGTTGCTAGAACTTATGCTTGAGTCTGCATCCCTTTGTCCCTTGGAGGACTGTTGTGTTCTTCCCAAGCTTCCTTTTGCTAGTGAGCTTGCTATCTGAGTGATGGAGGATTGAGGTGGTGGAGGCCCAAGTGGGGGATTTAGTTTCTCCGGTTCATAGACATGCCGTCAGAGGTTTTCACTTGTAATCTCTGATTCATATTAATAGAAATATATTTTCCTGTCCAGTAATGTGTATTTGAATGAATATTGTATCCATTGGAATATGTCAAATGCTTTTACATTATTGATTATATACGCTAGAATAGATCTAACACCATGATATATAGTATGCTTGTATTGTTTACTTATTGTTGAGGAAGTATTATATCAATTCAAGCTGAAGATTGGAAATCTCAACGGGGATCTAATTCAACCGTCTGGAATAAGGTACGACGTTCGATCCTTTAGTGTTAGACATTTTATTTCTATTGCATATTGGGAAAGATTGATTTCTGGAGTCTAGCTGTCTGTTGTGGTACCCCAAGCCAT
>LPNX011198758.1:149255-172938 GCA_001517045.1 Pseudotsuga menziesii
AAGTTCCTTGTTTTTCTTTGGGGTTGGGGGCACAATGGGCTTGACATTATTGATTTGCTCTCTGTTTATCTCTATTTCTGTGTTGCATGTTATAGTATGTTTGTCCATTGATACTCCCCTTTATTGGTTTGGCCTTTACCTGCTTTTTACCACTTCCTTCTCTGTATATGCGGGTTTTTGGACAAAAGTCGCATATATACGCGTATTTTTGGCCAAAAGTCGCGTACATACACAGCTGTTCTTTATACAGTCGCGTACATCCTCCCTTTTGGTGAGTCTGATGTTGTGGGAAGTTGCTGGGTGGGTTGTGAGTGTGGTTGGGTCTTCCTTGGGTCTGAAGTTGTCTGTTGGATGCTTCTTTTGTGACCAGAGACCGTTCATTCCTATCTTAGGTATCACGTCTACACTGGCATATAGGTTAGGTTCACCACAATTCGCATTTTGCATGACCTTATGACCATGTCACTATATCCTTAGGTACGAATCCACTCTATTATGTCACGAAACTTTCTTGCTGCTTTAGAAGTGGCATGATATGAGTGGTAGAGCCTCACCTTACATGGGTACCCTAGTTAGCGCCTTATTTGCATTTGGTGCCCATGCCAATGTTTCTCCCTTTAGGGTGTGGGATTCCATTGTATAGTATTTCCATGACATTTAGCAAGAGCCTCATACTCCTCTTGATCTTATGCTGGCCATGATCCCCCAGACTCCCTTGTATCAAGTTGTGGATGCATTATCATGAGCTTTTCCTGTCTTATTGAGATTTATGCCGGCTCCCCTGACATTTCGTTTCAGCCATATAGCCCGAGCTTGTCTCATGTCTAGCCATGCATATCCTTTCTTTATATCCTTCGCAGCTTGATTCCATTTTTTACCGGGAGGGGATTTTCCCCCGAGTGTCGATATCCTACACATGTATCCTTGCATTGAGCATAGGTATGTTCCACTGCTTGGAACTAGTTTGTTTGCCCTCATGACACTCGTCTCCTCCTATTTTGTAACTATAAAGCTAGTTTATTCTTTTTTCAAGCTTTTCAAATAACTGAAAAAGACCAAAAAAATCAAAAAACCAAAAATCCGGACAAGAAAAGATATTATCTTTGGCAGTTGTCGAGTCGTGCCGCCTTCGAACAGAGCACTGTATATCACATCCATTGGTTGGGTTATAGTTTGACTTTAGGAGCTGTACTCGTTTATCTGAGTTTATCTCCATCGACTGGTTATGCTTCCAGTCCCTATGGAGCCTCTATTGATGCCTCTTGCGTCATAGAGATGTCCCAGTTTGTATATCAAGTCTATACTGCCTTCATTCAGTCACCATACGTTGTTATGCTCTTGTTTGAAGGAAGTTGAAACCTAAGTCGGCCATTCCTCAGTTATCTTGACTTTGCATGTCGGCCATTCCCAGTACAGTTACTGGTTCGTGCACCTTATGATCGAGTCCTTCCACATTATACAGCCTTGATGAGTACCTTGTTTTGGATGATGGGGGATGCACTAATGCCCTCCTTCCAGCGGATTTCATCCCATTGAATTCAGATCATTTATTCTGGGATTGGAGTCTAGAGTCATTTTGAGTGCCTTGAGACTTGCAGTCATCAGTGGCAGGTTCTCTCGCCATCGACAGTTTTAGGAATACATCAATGTCCCCTGATCAATGGATTATATCAAGTGTTCGACCTCAACACATTTATTCACACTTGTTATTTTGCACTCTAGTACCTTGATTCCCATTTTCATTATTGTTGGGTGATCTCGCGTCTGTTAACGGTATACATCAATGATCGGTAATCAGACAATGGACTACTATGTTCGACCTCGACACCTCTATTCGCATAGTAGGACATGTACTCGTAGCGGTGTGTGTAGAAGACCTTCCAGATTGGTGGCATCCATTATATGCTACCTCCTTGATCGTGCCAGTGTTCATGAGATTTCAGCTCTCGTGATTTGTTCCAGTATATGTCAGATATTTCCAGCCACTATGGAGATCTCGATCTATTGTATATCTTCAGTCTTTGTGGAGATCATGGTCCTTTGTATATCTTCATCATGGAGATTCTGATCTATGTATATTGTACGTGGCGATGACCACATATGTGTTATCATGTTTCATGCCTATTCATGGCCATTGTACTCTTATGTATCCGGGACTGCTATATGTATTTGCAGTTATATGCAGAGTTGTATTATTGTACTATGCTGATTGGGTGTCTGGTCTTCCATTTGGGTACCTTCATCACTCCACTTCTGGGATGGACTTATAATGTATTTCGTCCATCGTATAACCCCTCTGATCTCATACATTAGGGGGCATCTGTTATAGTGGATTTCACCACACTAGGTGAATCACACATTGTATGGCCTTCCCCTGTCCCGCTGTAGACTCATTAGCCCCTATGGACTACTTTTTGTCTTTTGATGTGTCCTTGATCATCCCTAAAAACATAAGAAAAGTGATATACGCGGATTTTTCCCCGATAACCACGTACATACCAGATATTCCCCCTATAGTCATGTACATCGGGATGTGTACATAATCCAAATCCTTTTGGAGCGTTCCTTGACTTGGATCCGACTCATATGACTCCTGGCCTTCCATATGCCTTGAGATCACACGGATTCGACCTTTTAGTATCCCTTTGAAAAGCTATATAAGGAACCCCTTGATACATTGAAAGCATGGAGATAATAAGAGAGAATTGAGAGTAACGAAACTATAGTCCATTGTTGCCAGAACTTATGCTTGAGTCTGCATCCCTTTGTCCCTTGGAGCACTGTTATGTTCTTCCCAAGATTTCCATTTTCTAGTGAGCTTGCTATCTGAGTGATGGAGGATTGAGGTGGTGGAGGCCCAAGTGGGGGATTCAGTTTCTCTGGTTCGCAGACGTTCCGTCAGAGGTTGTCACTTGTAATCTCCGATTCATATTAATAGAAATATATTTTCCTGTCTAGTAATGTGTATTTGAATGAATATTGTATCCATTGGAATATGTCAAATGCTTTTACATTATTGATTATATATGCTAGAATAGATCTAACACCATGATATATAGTATGCTTGTATTGTTTACTTATTGTTGAGGAAGTATTATATCAATTCAAGCTGAAGATTGGAAAGCTCAACAGGGATCTACTTCAACCGTCCAGAATAAGGTACGAGGTTCGATCCTTTAGTGTTAGACATTTTATTTCTATTGCATATTGGAAAAGATTGATTTCTGGAGTCTAGCTGTCTGTTGTGGTACCCCAAGCCATAGGAATTTCTCTCCGTAACAGGTATATGAAATTTGTGAAAGTACTGAAAGGGCATAGAAAGAATAGCATGGTATACATTAGGATCGAACTGATCGATGATTTTAAGAAATAAAATTTGGAATCGCAGTATATTATAGAGTTAAAGGAAATAGAGGAATTCCCCAACGAATTGGTGTGGGATTTCGATAATGGATTTGAAACTCTTGTTTCCAAGGTTATATTTGGAATGAGAAATATACAACATAAATAATGATTCATTATGGCCTTGTTACCCCACATTCGTATGCCATTGTTTCAACAAAATATCTCATCCCAAGTTGAAGCCCTAGAAATTGTGATGAAGCTAGAGGCTTCACCAGTTTGTGAAACAGGGATTGGAATGAGCCAAATCCAGTCGTAGTTGGAGAACCTTACTATCCAACTACAGGATATTAATAAGGGGAGAGAGGTTTGTGAGGAAGTATGGTGTAGCCGATGTCGGTCTAAGGGACATCACAAGGACCAGTGTCCTGAATTTGATGAATACTTATAGTATGGGGCACCAAATACACTTAGTCGAGGAGGAATACCTTGGTGCCAAATTTTTCAAACAGGAGGACATCGATTAGAAGAATGTGTGTACTAATAGAAGGTTCTGTCAAATCCATCCAATATTTTCTGTAGCTTATGTTGGTCATTTGGTCATGAAGAGAAATATTGTAGAGCTTATGATGATCTCCAAGAAGGAACTGTGGATACATACTTTATGAAAGGAGAGGATAAATGACCAGCAGAGAGACCTCAACCACAACTGTAATATAATAAACCACATTTGTAGCATAATCAACCATAACAACAATTCAATTAACAACATTACAATGGAGGCTTTGGTATTGGAGGAAATTTTTGTTGAGGTTGAGGACCAATTACCTACTATAATTGTTGAGTAGTAGGACACTATTAAATGGATTGTAAAAATCTAGCATCTCAGTGTACTTATTGTAGTGCAACTGATCACACTGTCAAATATTTCCCACAACTAATTGTGAAATGACAAGCTAAGAATGTGCCACAACCGCAACCAAACGGGAATACAAATTAGAATCAGAATGCTCATGTAAGGGTTCATAAGATATTGAATGAAATAAGGAGTTGACTAGTGCATGTCTCCATAGTAACAATAGGAGGACCTATGAGAAGAGAGGATAGGCCAACGTAAAATTTATGGCCTATTTATCAGAAGAAAGTACAATTTGCTGTGGGAGTAGAAAAATAAACCTTCTACAAAGCAAAAGATGCACTGATCAAGAATAATGGTAATTTATTGGTTTACGAAATCATGACATCAAGTTTTGATTCGAAAAATTAGCCAAGATCGCAAGGGAAGGTCAGTACCCTAAATTTTTTTCTAGAAAGTTGGATAACATTAGCCAAGGATCATGATGCATTATCAGAGATAGAAATCATCTTGTATCAATAGGAAGAAGGGAGACATGATCATCCACTCAACTGGTTGCAGAAGAAGAAAACATGAAGGGAAATGAGAATGAATGCTCAAATTAGGGAATATGATGTATATTTCATCATTTTGGATCTAGTGTCAGATGTAAACATATTGACCAAACAAACATGTGAAATGATGGGGAAGTCGAAGTTAGTTTGGTCCCCCATACAACTTATTTTGGAAAATTATTTCAAAGTTTCACCAATTGGTCGAGTGGCTCATCTACCTATCGAAGTAGAAGGATTGAAGAAATATGCTAATTTCGAGGTTATAGAGATAGTTGACAATACCATCCTATACCCTGCACTATTGGGGATAGACAAGGAAATGGAAAACCTAGAAGTTATCAATTTTAAGAAAAGAACAATGACATTTGAGAATCGTGATATGAGTTTCATTGCCCCATTGGATCCCCTCAAAGGGAAGCGATATGTCTAACTAATAAAATACAAGGTTGCAAAAGGATGGGATAATTTTTACAATCTATATGAATACTACATAAATTCCACTACCGATGGAGAATTAGATCATGAAGTATCATTTTAGCATCTTGAGACTCTGACAAAGTGTTAGAAAATTGGCAGAATCGATGGCATGAAGTATCAATCAGAAAGTGTGCACGAATCACTCAGTTGCTGATATGGGTTGCGACATAAGTATCCAATATTCCAACATATGAAGGATTACCTAACTTGGAAGTATACATCAATGAATTCGAAGAGAGAGTATTAGAACCACAATGCTTGCTGGCACTAGAAGAAGCACTAAAGACTACCCCATACAAAGGAAATAAATATGAATAAAGAAATAATCCAAGTGATCATCGTGAAACATGTTAAACAACATGGAAAATGAGGCCAAAGGAGGAATGGGTTCACGTGTTCATTCGTACACTATAAGAAACACCATGTAACTGTACGTCTCTATAGAGTTGTGATGAGAAACAATAACATGGGAAGAAATGAATGCTAAATTTATCCATACTTTTAATTTCACAGATGAAAATCTGTTCAACCACAGTGCGCTGCAGGATATCGGTGACATAGTACTAGATATAGTTTCGATTTAACGACCAATGGGACTACAATGGAAATTGACACCACAAATAATGAAGGAGTGTTACAATGTGTGTATATAACTTGATGATGAGGATGATCCAAGAGATGTCTATATCCCAGAGTTGGAAGGAAGCACCAAAAATACCATTTAACAAATTCAAGCAACCACTGAAGATAAAGAAGGTCAACATTGGGAGAATCGAAAATCCAAAGTTTTCTAGTATTGGAGACTATTGGTATGATTCAACAATGGGAAAGGTCAATGACCTACTAAATGATTTTCAGGACTTGTTCCCAGCAAAATTTTTTGAGATGAAAGGAAGCTCACGAGACTTGGGAGAAATGAAGATCCCTTAAAACCTAACATGAAACCAGTGAAGCAGTGACCATATAGGTTGAATCCTATATATAAAGAGTGTTTCAAGTATAAACTAGAGAGGATTATGGATTTAGAGATTATTGAACTTGGTGAAGAAACATAATGGATCATCCCAATGGTTGTTTAGGACAAAGGTACTAGTGAAACCCAAATCTGTGTCAATCTAAGGAAATCAAATGGTGTAATCCTTCATGACCCATTTTCCATGCCATTTACCAATGAATTACTGGAAGGGGTTAGAGGAAAATAAGTATACTCATTTACACATGTATTTTCAAGTTATCTCCACATAAGTATTGCAAAGGAATATCGATAGAAAACAACCTTTTGTAACATAATGGGGATTTTTTTACTACATAGTGATGTCATTGAGTCTCAAGAATGCTCTTGTGATATTTTCAAGGTTATTTGTTGCTGCATTCAAATATTTCATTCATAAGTTCTTAACGGTCTATATGGATGATTGGACCGTCTATGGCCTGGTAAGAGACCATACCATGAACCTCTGGTTGATGTTGGAAGGATGTTGCTAGCATCATATTTCACTGAACCTAAAGAAATGTATCTATTGTGCACCATTTGAATTCTATTGGGACATATTGTATACAAGGAAGTCCCATGTTGGTCGACCCATCCAAGATCATGATCATTATTGACCTACCACCACTGTTGGATTTTATTCCTCCTCCAAGGATCCTGACCTAAGTTGAGTCCGTTATACTCAATACAATAATGCCGAATATATTAGCCCGACAAAGAAGAGATCGGTCAGAACCACCTGTGACACAGATGCAGTATCACCCAAGATATCTCTCTTGAACGGGTAGCTTCCAGAACCATGTTTCTGCAGCTGGATGGGGTATTTATGGTACCTTGGCCTTATACAAAGGTTCTCAAAGAAGTTTTTCGGTATATTATTTGTTTTCACTATGATCTGACGGTTAGGCCACAAACTGACTTCTATTTTGAAAACTATTATAAAAAAATTGGTTGTGCAACATAAATGTATTCAACAAATACAATGTGACTGATATACATCTACTAATCTGTAAGGAAAACTAGAATCATTCATTCAATGCAACAATTACACAATTAAGTCAAACACATTCACCATTCACACATATACACATAATATAACGTGGAAACCCCAAATGGGAAAAAACCACAAATGTGTTCTTCATCTAGAATCAGGAAATATATGCACCTTTTGTCTATGCACTAAGCTGAAAACTCTGTTCAATATATTCATCTCTATCTTTATAGACTCTTCCTCCCTCTTATGCTCTATGATATTCTCTCTCCTCTCTTCCTACTTTTCTCTACTAATGATCCGCACATATCCTGTATCGACTCAACCTTTCCTATTCTTATGCACACCGAGCTGTGGACTCTTCAACTCATATTCACTTAGAAATATTAATAGACAAAATATAGAGAAACTAAGAGTCTAAAAATTCAGAGCTAATAGCAGGGCGGCTAACCCAGATATAGATTGGGTTTATTACTTTATAGCCTCATTACATACTAGATACAGACTCATTCACATTTTCTTTCTTAGCCAAATTCCTATTCCATCCAACATGATGTCTTTTCGATTCTAGTAACACCTAGCGAGAGGCATCAATGATCTGACTTATAGAGATGGATTCACACATGTGTTTTCCATTGTCTCTAGATGAACTTGTACCCATGATATTTAATTCCTATGAGTTTCTAAGAGTTACTCCATACTATCATTTTCTAGCCATTAAGCTACTTCCATGCCTTTTGATGCTGATATCATGTCATAGCAGCCCTTGTATTACTCCTTCATTCTATCACATCTTCCTCTTCTAGTGCCCCTTCCTCTTCTTCTTCCTTCCTTTCACTACCTGTGTCATTGCTTCCTTTATCTTTTTTTTTGTCACTAATTCTATGGTAGCTCCTTCTTCTTGCCCTTTATCTCTTCTCCATACTTATGCAGAATTCTGATTGAATTCTACCTTACAATCACTAGGCCCAACAGGCCCCCAACACTAACTTGTGGCTCATCCCAAGCCACTGGAAGCTATTCCTCCATGTTTTTACTTACACTTATTTTTCTCTAAAAATATTCCATGGTTTTCACTACTCTCTATGCTTCTATGTGTACTTCTTCTTTTGTCTTCTGCAATAGTGTTATCAGATAAATCTACTCAAGCAGACTCAAGCCATATCTCCCTAGTCCAAGTGGATCTAGAACAAATCAAGTACACAATAAAATCTACTTTCCTAGATAAAATAGAAATGCAAGTTCACAAATAGATCGCTTACCTCCAATATGCAAATCCTCTTCTCTCTTTGTTGATCCAAGAGTCCAAGGCCTTCATATATTCAGCTGCAAAATCCTGTAAAACAAGTGGAAACAAGCAAACAATACATGTGTATCCAAACAAGAATTGATCTAAGATAACAGTTAAGGAAGAAAGCTCTAAACATTATCAACACAATAACATCTATGGAAAGAGATTTGTATTAATGTAATCAAGGAGATACATAGAATTTGGTAAGAAAGGACATTACAACCTAGCCTTAACGTTACAATATTCCATCCAAAAATCCAATCCAATGCCTCCAAAGCAAGATAGGGATGACCTAGAAATTCCACCAGCATAATAGTACCATAGTCCTTCCTCCCTTCACAATGGAGAGAGGGTTTAATTTATCAGGCTAAATGGATAGAGTAGGTTGAGGATTAGGAGGAGGGATCAAAGGGATCTTCCCTATAGGTGAGGAACTCAATTCCACCTCATCTAGATGATAGGGATAAACCTCCAACTCATCCACCTTCGAGAAGGGCCTCGAATCTTCAGTTTTCTCCCTCAAAATGCCACCGATGCACCTTCCACGAAGGGAAAGAGCACCGTCGGTGCACCTAGCAGTGGGAGATAGAACACCGACATCGGTGCACCTAGCATGAAGGGAAAAGGCACCATTGGCACACCTAGCATGAAGGGTAAAAGCACTAGCCTTGATAAAGAGGGAAAAAAAGCAGGAAAAATCTAAATATCAATCCAGTTTAGGAGAGAGAAATTTGGGGATTAGGAAAAGGGTTGACACATGGATCAAGAGGAAAATATTTTGGTGTAACAGAATGCCCCCCAAATCATGAAGTTAGAGGAATGCGATAGGTGAATTCTTTCCAAAGTGAAAAAATCTAAGGAAAGTATGTTGGCTAGAAGATGGTGCAGTACAACTTACTCAAATCTCATATAACTCATAACATGATTGCCGACCAATACAATGCAGATCCATGGTAGTAGAGACTGACTGGAAACAATCATGGCTACTAGACACAAGCATAGATCCATGAAGATATGATAACACAGCCATGACCAATACAAAAGTGGATCCATCTAGTATGACTCGAAACAAACTTTATCGCAACCTGCGAAAAATATCAGATGACCCAGGGTCTTCAAGCCAAACTTGAAATGATACGAATCTAACCATGTGATTACAATATCTTGACATCGAACATGGTAGAAGCCACTTGATTACCAATGAATAATGTAAACTGTTAATAAATGTCAGGGAAATCACCATTGATGTCAATGATTCCCAAGGTATCACAGTACATACCATCGAATGTGAATAAAGGACTTGGAGTCAAACACTCGATGCAATCTTTCAACCAAGAGCCAATGATGTAAAATCATGTTGAAAGCGAGGTAACCTGCCATTAAGCCATGTAGGCCTAAGGTACTTGACTTGGTTTCTAAGTCTAACTCATGGATAAGGATTTTTAGTCAACAGAAATAGACCCATTGAAGGAGGGACATGATGAATCCCCCATCATCGACACAAAACACGATCAAATATGTTTAGGAGTAAATCGCATAACAGAGTGATGTACGAAACTGACTCAGGGATGACCAACATGATAGAAGGTAAACGAACTACATACAGTGAACAGATGACCAAAATTATCTTAAACTTGGGCATGGCATGACTTGGCATTATTGACATGAGAATGATAGCAATCCCCCAATGCAAATAACAGTGAGATTATTCTTGGATAACTAAAATGAGTAAGAAGACTCTAGGAATTTCCAGGACTCGAAGACAAACGGATTATGCAAGTGCTGAAATGTATATGCAAATGAGTGCCATGTTCAAGAGTGACTATGTACTGCCATAAAAGAGTACAAACTCTTTCCTTAATTTCCCCATCATGATTGATGAGTGCCTCTTTGCTTTTTAACGAGCTAGAAAAGGGTAACAAACGCTCGATATAGCTCATCAAGCGATGAGTCCATCCTCATATGTTTTATGAACCTGAGAAAGGAGGGGTCCATTCCCAAAAGAGGGTCCTTCATCGTTTGATTTTAAGAGTTCGATGAAAGCAAACTCATTTGTCGTTTCATGTTTAGAGAGTCTGAAATGACCAAGAAGAATCCAAAATGTCCTTTTTTTTAAATAGGCCTAGTTAGTACGAATAAGAGATAACCTACCACTGGCTAGTCGACCGTTCTGACACTTTTACAAGAGTGAACATAACAAGTTCACTTGGCAATCTTTTTTCATTTTAAGGAGACTAAAAAGAGCTTAAATATAACTCCGTAATGAGTTATTTTTTCATAATCCAATTTTAATGAGTCTGAAAAATAGTAAAACTATACTCGATACCTCTTCACTGAGTTTTTAACGAGCATGCTAAAGGTATAAATGGCACTTGAAACCTTTTTCATGTTTGAATCCATAGCACAAAAAAGCGATAAAGTAATCTCAAACTAGTTTTCATGTTTTAACGAGAGCACGAAAAATGAAAAGTAAGCTCAAACACCATCTAACTATTTATAATGAGCTCGAAGATCAGTTGAAATATTACTCAAGGTATCCGCTTCATTTTTTAACGAGCTTGGAACAGAAAATAACTATGCCCAAAATGTTGTTTCATGGTTAAACGAGCTTGAAACTAAAAGAAAGTATGCTCAAAATGGATTCCATCGACGGGTGATTTCCCAACATGATTTCGAGTGGTTGGTGCTTTCCCCCAGTATAACTGTCAAGTATCTAAGCACCAATAAAGAGGTAGGGTACATGCCCCCTAAGCTTCATTTCGTCTTATTTACAAGAATATGAAAGCAAGGTTCAAGTATTGAGTCTTGACATAATGGAAGATTTTGTTTCATTTTTTAACGAGCTTGACACGAAAAAGGAACTGTGCTCAAGGTCGGTTTTATTTTTTAACGAGCTTGAAACCAAGAATAAACATTGCTCAAGGTAACCTGTTTCATATTTACACAAGCTTGAAACAGAATAGGAACTATGCTTGTGGGGACTTGTTTCATTTTTACACAAGATTGAAACATAAAGATAACTATGCTTGAGGGGACCTATTTCATTTTTACGCAAGATTGAAACATAAAATAACTATGCTTGAGGACATCCATTTCATGTTTTAATGAGCTTGACACAGAATATGAGCTATGCTCACAGGAATCTATTTCATTTCTTAAATGAGCTTGACATAGAATGGGAAAAATGCCCACGGGTGCCTGTTTCATTTTTTAACGAGCTTGACATAGAATAGAACTATGCTCATAGGTAGTTCTAAGCCAATGTGATGTCCAGAGGTTGGTGGGTTGCCCCCTTAAATAAGAATATAGCAACTTAACTCTAGTATGATGTCCAGAGGTTGGAGCCATGCCCCCCATTTTACCTATGATGGGATGAAGCTAACTAGAAGGGGAAGGAACCACAAGAACATGCAGAACATTCAGGGAAGTCTGATGAATAGGAGTCATACAATGATTATGTTTAATGAGGGAAATTTGATCAACAGTCACAATCTTCCCATCATGGGGAAAATAAATCACTCGAAAGAGTGTGGACACTACAGCTTTCATGGAGTAAACATAATCATGCCCAAGGAGCAGATTAAAATATAAGGAACCTTGGACTACCATAACATTGATACAAACAGTTTTTCCTTTCAAAGTAGTAGGAAAATTAGGAAGGATCCCTAAAGGTGTTGTAGGTATTCGACTAAAAGCTAGTATCTAATCGGTAGCTGGCACAAGCATAGGAGAACCTATGGCTTTCCAAGCAGTAGAGGATAGAATGCTATCAGAACTCCCTTCATCAACAATAGTGCGGAGTATTCTCTTAGAAGTAACTCATAGAACTATATTGTAAGGAACACTCGAATGAGGATGAGATTATGTTAGGTTAATCCAATCAAAATAAATAACCTCATTACTTCGAGAGGGTTCTATCGTAAGAGACAAAACTTCCTCTTGCAAAGAAAAATAAGAACTAACTACGAAAACTTCAGCAGGATGGTTTTCACTCTCAATTAGAAGAGAGGGACAAGATGAAGACTATGTTGAAGGGACTACTTTAGTCTCAACACTCTATATGAAAAAAGAGTGGGATCGAGTGGAGATGACATCGACTCGACCACTTTAACTTCACTCTCCAAAGGAAGAGTGGGATCAACCAAGGATGGGATTGGATCGACTGCTTCAATTTAACTCTTCAACAGAAGAGTGGGATCAACCAAGGATGGACTTCGATCGACCACTTGATCAACCAATGGAGTGTCAAGGGAAAATTTATGATAACCAGTTAGAAGTTGTTGTTGAGGAACAATAATATCTTCCAACAACTTTGAAGGTTCATCCATGTGAGGACAAAGGTAAGTGCGGTGCATATCCTTACATAGCAAGCAAGGATTGTTGGAATATATTAAACCCACTCATAACTTAGGATAAAATAATTAATCATTATTTGATTAATTATTCACCCACTAGCTTAATTAGTTGGCATCCACNAAAAGTCAACACATGCCATATATATCCTAGGAATGATTTACTTCTAATTATGGGTTGATCTTGACCACCTTTTGACCATCCACAATTAGTATAGAGCACTTTATAGAAGATTCTTCTTTATTATTATTTTTTTTCTTTTTCTGCTTTTCTGTGGATAAGGTAAAGCTAGTCAAACTAGGAAACTCGGTGCTTTTGCTTCCAACCCATCCTTCCTGAATTTTCCTCTATTTTCTAGGATTAGCATGTTTTTTCCATCTCCTTGAAAAATCACTCATGCTTTTTCCAACCCGTGAGGTCCTTGATAGATTTGGGAAGTGCTTTAGCCACCTATGGGGGTTTGCTATATTTTGGTAAGTCAGCCTTTTTGAGATTTATGAGTTGTCTCCATACAAGTCGATTTTCCTATGAGGGATGCACTATTTATGTAAACTATTATTCATAATTATTCAATGGAAGGATACACACAAATATTTATCTCTTCACTCATGTGATTCAGTCTCTTTTCTTCTCTCTAGTTTTCCTGTGTATGCTTGTGAGAATTCTTAGTAGCAAGATTTATTTCCTGTGCTTATTCTTAGCATCATTGCTCATAGTGTTGATCTATTATTTTTAAATGGTATTAGAGCTATAGGGAGCACAACCTTGCCATATTCTAATGGTATCAAAGCATAGGTCTCAAGTTCAATTCCCTTGAGCTACGCCGGAGGCGGGGTATTGGAGTATCAGTACAACCTCCACATGGTATAACCACCACAAATTTGGGAATATAAAACAAGTGGATGAACTACAACTCCTAGTGATAGGACCTTATGCTGGGTTTCAAATATTCATCAACATTTGCAGGTTTTGGCGTAATCCTTCCTGATCCATTTTCCATGCCATTTTCCAATGAATTACTGGAAGGGGTCAGAGGACAAGAAGTATACTCATTTACACATGTATTTTCAAGTTATATCCACATAAGGATTGCAAAGGAAGATCGATAGAAAACAACCTTTTGTAACATAATGGGGATGTTTTTAGTACATAGTGATGTCATTGAGTCTCAAGAATGCTCTTGTGATCTTTTCAAGGTTATTTGTTACTACATTCAAATATTTTGTTCATAAGTTCTTAACTGTCTATGTGGATGACTGGACCGTCTCTGTCCTGGTATGAGACCATACCATGAACCTCTGATTGATGTTGGAAGGATGTTGCTAGCATCATATTTCACTAAACCTAACGAAATATATCTATTGTGCACCATTTGGAATTCTATTGGGACATATTGTATACAACGAAGTCCCATGTTGGTCGACCCAACCAAGATCATGATCATTATTGACCTACCACCATTGTTGTATTTTATTCCTCCTCCAAGGATCCTAACCCAGGTTGAGTCCATTCCGCTCAATACAACAATGCTGAATATATCAGCCCGATAAATAAGAGTTCGGTTAGCAGCACCTACGACACAGATGCAGTCTCACCCAAGATATCTATCTTGAACGGGTAACTTATGGAACCATCTTTTCGTAGCTAGATGGGGTATTTATTGTACCTTGTCCTTCTACAAAGGTTCTCAAAGAAGTATGTGGGTGGATTATTTGTTTTCACTGTGATTTGATGGTTAGGCCACAAACCAACTTCTCTTTTGCAAACTATTATAAAAACAATGGTTGTGCAACATAAATGTATTCAACAGATACAATGTGACTGATATACATCTACTAATATGTAATGAAATCTAGAATCATTCATTCAATGCAACATTTACACAATTAAGTCAAACACATTCACCATTCACACATATACACATAATACAACGTGGAAACCCCGAATGGGAGAAAACCACAAATGTGTTCTTCATCTGTATTCAGGAAATATATGCACCTTTCATCTACACACTAAGCTGAAAACTCTATTCAATATATTCATCTCTATCTTTACAGACTCTTCCTCCCTCTTATGCTCTCTGATATTCTCTCTCCTCTCTACCTACTTTTCTCTACTAATGATCCACACATATCCTATATCAACTCAACCTTTCCTACTCTTATGCGCACCGAGCTATGGACACTTCAACTCATATTCACTTAGCAATATTAATAGACACAATATAGAGAAACTAAGAGTCTAGAAATTCAGAGCTAATAGTAGGGAAGCTAACCCGCATATAGATTGGGTTTATTATTTTGTAGCCTCATTACATACTAGATACAGACTCATTCACATTTTCTTTCTTAGCCAAATTCCTATTCCATCCAACATGATGTCTTTTCTATTCTAGTAACACATAGCGAGAGGCATCAACGATCAGACTTATAGAGATGGATTCACGCATGTGTTTTCCATTGTCTCTAGATGAACTCGTACCCATGATCTTTAATTCCTGTGAGTTTCTAAGATTTTCTCCGTACTATCATTTTCTAGCCATTAAGCTACTTACATGCCTTCTGATGCTGATATCCTATCGTAGAATCCCTTGTATTACTCCTTCATTCTATCACATCTTCCTCTTCTAGTGCCCCTTCCTCTTCTTCTTCCTTCCTTTCACTACCTGTGTCATTGCTTCCTTGATCTTCTTGTTTTTTTGTCACTAATTTTGTGGTATCTCCTTATTCTTCTCCTTTATCTCTTCTCCATACTTATGCAGAATTCTGATTGAATTCTACCTTACAATCCCTAGGCCCAACAGGGCCCCAACACTCACTTGTGGCTCATCCCAAGCCATTGGAAGCTATTCCTCCATGTTTTTACTTACACTTATTTTTCTCTAAAAATATTCCATGGTTTTTCACTACTCTCTATGCTTCTATGCACACTTCTTCTTTTGTATTTTGCAATAGTGTTATCGGATAAATATACTCAAGCAGACTCAAGCCATATCTCCCTAGTCCAAGTGGATCTAGAACAAATCAAGTACATAATAAAATATACTTTCCTAGATCAAATAGAAATGCAAGTTCACAGATATATTGCTTACTTTCAATATGCAAATCATCTTCTCTCTTTGTTGATCCAAGAGTCCATGGCCTTCAGATATTCACCTGCAAAACCCTATAAAACAAGTGGAAACAAGAAAACAATACATGTGTATCCAAACAAGAATTGATCTAAGCTAACAGTTAAGGAAGAAAGCTCTAAACATTATCAACACAATAACATCTATGGAAAGATATTTGTATTAATGTAATCAAGTAGATACATAGAATTACGTAAGAAAGAACATTACAACCTAGCCTTAACGCTGCAATATTCCATCCAACAATCCAATCCAATGCCTCCAAAGCAATATAGGGATCACCTAGAAATTCCACCACCATAATAGTACCATAGTACTTCCTCCCTTCACAATGGAGAGAGGGTTTAATTTATAAGGCTAAATGGATAGAGTAGGCTCAGGATTAGGAGGAGGGATCAGAGGGATCTTCTCGATAGGTTAGGAACTGAATGCAACGTCAGCTAGATTATAGGGATAAACCTCCACCTCATCCACCTTCGAGAAGGGTCTCGAGTCTTCAGTTTTTCCCCTGAAAATGTCACCGACTCACCTTCCATGAAGGGAAGGAGCACCGTTGGTGCACCTAGCAGTGGGAGATAGAACACCGGCACCGATGGACCTAGCATGAAGGGAAAAATTAGCATTGGCACACCTAGCATGAAGGGGAAAATCACTAACCTTGATAAAGAGGGAAAAAAAGCAGGAAAAACCTCAATATCAATCCAGTTTAGGAGAGAGAAATTTGCGGATTAGGAAAAGGGTTGACACATGGATCAAGAGGACAATATTTTGGTGTAACAAAATGCCCCCCAAATCATGAATTTAGAGGAATGCGATAGGTGAATTATTTGAAAAGTGAAAAAATATAAGGCAAGGATGTTGGCTAGAAGATGGTGCAGTACAACTTACTCAAATATCATATAACTCATAACATGATTTCCGACCAATACAATGAATATTTGTGGTAGTAGAGACTGACTGGGAACAATAATGGCTACTAGACACAAGCATAGATCCATGAAGAGATGATAACATAGCCACAACCAATACAAAAGTGGATCCATCTAGTATGACTCGAAACAAACTCTATCGCAACCTGGGAAAAATATCAGATGACCCAAGGTCTTCAAGCTGAACTTGCAACGATACGAATCTAACCATGTGATTACAATATCTTGACTTCAAACATGGTAGAAACCACTTGATTACCAGTCGATAATGTAAAATGTTAATAAGTGTGAGCGAAATCACCATTTATGTCAATGATTCCCAAGGTATCACAATACATACCATCGAATGTGAATAAAGGACTTGGATTCGAACACTCGATGCGATCTTTCAATCAAGAGCCAATGATGTAAACTCATGTTGAAAGTGAGGTAACCTGCCATTAAGGCATGCATGCCTAAGGTACTTGACTTGGCTTCTAAGTCTAATTCTTGGATAAGGATTTGTAGTCAATAGAAACAGACCCATCAAAGGAGGGCCATGATGAATCCCCCATCATCGACACAAAACACGATTGAATATGTTTAGGAGTAAATCAGATAACAGAGTGATGTATGAAACTGACTCAGGGATGAACAACATGATAGAAGGTAAACAGACTGCAGAAAGTGAATGGATGACCAAACTTATCTTGAACTTGGGCATGGCATGACTTGGCAGTATTGACACGAGAACGATACCAATCCCACAATGCAACTGACGGTGAGATTATTCTTGGATAAATCAAATGAGTAAGAAGACTCTAGGAATTTCTAGGACTCAAAGAAAAACGGATGACCTAAGTGCTGAAATGTATATGTAAATGAGTGCCATGTTCAAGAGTGACTATGTACTGCCATAAAAGAATACAAAATCTTTCCATAATTTCCCCGTCATGATTGATGAGTGCCTCTTTGCTTTTTAACGAGCTAGAAAAGGGTAACAAATGCTTGATACAGCTTATCAAGTGATGAGTCCATCCTCATGTGTTTTCTAAACCTAAGAAAGGAGGGGTTCGTTCCCAAAAGAGGGTCCTTCATCATTTGATTTTACGAGTTCGATGAAAGCAAACTCATTTGTCGTTTCATGTTTAGAGAGTCTGAAATGACCAAGAAGAATCCAAAATGTCCTTTTTCATAAATAGGCCTAGTCAGTTCGAAATAGAGATAACCTACCACCGACTAGTCGACCGTTCTGACACTTTTACAAGCGTGAACATAACAAGTTCACTTGGCAATATTTTTGTGTTTTAAGGAGACTGAAAAGAGCTTAAATATAACTTCGTAACGAGTTATTTTTTCGTAATCCAATTTTAATGAGTCTGAAAAATAGTAAAACTATACTCGATACCTCTTCATTGAGTTTTTAATGAGCATGATAAAGGTATAAAAGGCACTCGAAACACTTTTCATGTTCGAATCCAGAGCACAAAAGAGCGATAAAGTAAGCTCAAACTAGTTTTCATGTTTTAACGAGAGGACAAAAAATGAAAAGTAAGCTCAAACACCATCTTACTATTTTTAACGAGCCCAAAGATTAGTTGAAAGAATGCTCAAGGTATCCGCTTCATTTTTTAACAAGCTTGGAATAGAAAATAACTATGCCCAAAATTTCGTTTCATGGTTAAACGAGCTTGAAACTAAAAAAAAAGTATGCTCAAAATGGCTTCCATCGACGGGTGATTTCCCAATATGATTTCAAGTGGTTGGTACTTGCCCCCAATATAACTGTAAAGTATCTAAGCACCAATAAAGAGGTAGGGTACATGCCCCCTAAGCTTCATTTCGTCTTCTTTACAAGAATATGAAAGCAAGGTTCAAGTATTGAGTCTTGACAAAATCAGAGATTTTCTTTCATTTTTTAACGAGCTTGACACGAAAAAGGAACTATGCTCAAGGTCGGGTTTTTTTTTTAATGAGCTTGAAACCAAGAATAAACACTGCTCAATGTAACCTATTTAATTTTTACACAAGCTTGAAACAAAATAGGAACTATGCTTGTGGGGACCTATTTCATTTTTACACAAGCTTGAAACATAAAGGTAACTATGCTTGAGGGGACCTATTTCATTTTTATGCAAGATTGAAACATAAAATAACTATGCTTGAAGACATCTGTTTCATTTTTTAATGAGCTTGACACAGAATAAGAGTTATGCTCACAGGAATCTATTTCATTTTTTAAACGAGCTTGACGTAGAATGGGAATTATGCCCACGGGTGCCTGTTTCATTTTTTAACGAGCTTGACATAGAATAGAACTATGCTCATAGGCAGTTCTAAGTCAATGTGATGTCCAGAGGTTGGTGGGTTTCCCCCTTACATAAGAATCTAGCAACTTAACTCTAGTATGATGTCCAGAGGTTGGGGCCATGCCCCCCATTTTACCTATGATGGGAAGAAGCTAACTAGAAGGGGAAGGAACCACAAGAACATGCAGGACATTCAGGGAAGTCTGATCACTAGGAGTCATACGATGATCATGTTTAATGAAGGAAATTTGATCAACAGTCACAATATTCCCATCATGGGGAAAGTACATCACTCAAAATACTGTGGACACTACAGATTTCATGGAGTAAACATAATCACGCCCAAGGAGCAGATTAAAATCTAAGGGACCTTGGACTACCATAACATCAATACAGACAGTTTTTCCTTTCAAAGTAATAGGAAAATGAGGAAGGATCCCTAAAGGTGCTGTAGGTATTCAACTAAAAGCTCTTATCTAATCGGTAGCTAGCACAAGCATATGAGAACCTATGGCTTTCCAAATAGTAGAGGATAGAATGCTAATAGAACCCCCTTCATCAACAATAGTGTGGAGTATGCTCTTAGAAGTAACTTGCACATCTATCTTGGAAGGAACACTCGAATGAGGATGAGATTCGGTTAGGTTACTCGAGTCAAAGGAAATAACCTCAATGATTTGGAGAGGGTTCTATCGTAAGAGACAAAAATTCCTCTTGCAAAGAAAAATAAGAACTAACTAGGAAAACTTCAGCAGGATGGTTTTCACTCTCGATTAGAAGAGAGGGACAAGATGAAGAATATGTTGAAGGGACTACTTCAATCTCAACACTCTATGAAAAAGAGTGGGATCGAGTGGATATGACATTGACTTGACCACTTTAACTTCACTCTCCAAAGGAAGAGTGGGATCAACCAAGGATGGGATTGGATCGACCACTTCAACTTCACTCTTAAACGAAAGAGTGGGATCAACCAAGGATGGACTTAGATCGACCACTTGATCAACCAATGGAGTGTTAGGGGACAATTTACGATAACCGGTTAGAAGTTGTTGTTGAGGAACAGTAATATCTTCCAACAAATTTGAAACTTCATCCATGTGAGAACAAAGGTAAGTGCGGTGCATATCCCTACATAGCAAGAAAGGATTGTTGGAATATATTAAACCCACTCAAAATTTAGGATAAAATAATTAATCATTATTTGATTAATTATTCACCCACTAGCTTAATTAGTTGGCATCCACTTGGACCTTAAATTCAATACATGCCATATATATATATCCTAGGAATGATTTATTTCTAATTCTGGGTTGATCTTGACCACCTTTTGACCATCCACAATTAGTATACGACACTTTATAGCATATTCTTCTTTGTTATGCTTTTCTGCTTTTCTGTGGATAAGCTAAAGCTAGTCAAACTAGGAAACTGGGTGATTTTGTTTCCAATCCATCCTTCCTGAATTTTCCTACATTTTCTAGGATTAGCATGTTTTTTCCATCTCCTTGACTACTCATGTATGATTTTTCCAACTCGTGAGGTCCTTGATAGATTTGGGAAGTGCTTTAGCAACCTATGGGGGTTTCCTATATTTTGGTAAGTTGGCCTTTTTGAGCTTTATGAGTTGTCTCCATACAAGTCGATTTTCCTATGAGGGATGTACTATTTATGTAAACTATTATTCATAATTATTCAATGGAAGGATACACACAAATATTCATCTCTTCACTCATGTGATTTAGTCTCTTTTCTTCTCTCTAGTTTTCCTATGTATGCTTGTGAAAATTCTTAGTAGCAAGATTTATTTCCTGTGCTTCTTCTTAGCATCATTGCTCATAGAATTGATCTATTATTTCTGCATGGTATTAGAGCTACAGGGATCACAACCTTGCCATATTCTACATGGTATCAGAGCATAGGTCTCAGGTTCAATTCCCTCGAGCTACGCCGGAGGCGGGGTGTTGGAGTATCAGTACAACCTCCACATGGTATAACTGCCACACATTTGGGAATATAAAACAAGTGGAATAACCCCTAGTATTGGTGATAGGGCCTTGTGCTGGGTTTCAAATTTTCATCAACATCTTTATGTTTTGGTGTAACGGTAAAAACAACTGGAGTAACCGCCACTCCTGGTGATAGGGCCTTGTGTTGGGTTTGAAATGTTCATCAACATCTACAGGTTTTGGTGTAACAGAAAACCTTACATGGTATCAGAGCTATAGGGAGCATAAACTTGCCATTTTCTACATGGTATCATAGAATCAAGGTTGATAAATTTCTACAGAGTTGAGGAGTGCTTCCAGTCTCCTATCTCTCTCTGAAGAAGAGCTTGTCTAGCTTACAAGATTTTCTCCTAGTTTGTTTTGCAGATTACAGAGAGTTTCTTCTTGAGCACATCAATTCAGAAATATGGATTCTCCTTCATCAATAATTATTACTCCCTTCAGATACCATGAATGGAAAGCCAAAATATCCATTCTATTGCGCAGTAGAGGATTGTACAGAGTTACTCTAGCTTTGGAGAATGAGCCTAATCCTGTGATTGAAAAAGCTAAGTGGCACAATAGGTTGGATGAAGCCTATGGATTTCTTTGTGTCTATAATTCTCCCAATATACTCTTTCATCTAGATGGTTTGACCACTCCAAACCAATTATGGACTCAATTGGAGTCTCTCTTTGGAGTTCAAGTTGAGCTAAGAGAGCATCAATTGGAGATTGAGTTATTCTCACTGAGTCCAAGAAATTTCGAATCTCTTGAGGGTTTCTTCACCAATTTCATGTCACTTTTTCTAATGCTAAAGAAATGTGGGTTTGAGAAAGAATATTATCAATTAATCCTTTCCATTCTTTCAAAATTGGGTACTGATTACTCCGTTCTTGTGTCTACTTTCCATGCTACTAGGCTTGTTGTTCCTAAGTGGAAAATTCCTTCTTTAAATTCTTTTCTTGATTCAATAACAAAGGAGAAAGATAAATTGATCGATATGGGTGTTCTTAATTCTCCCAATAGCAAGTATCATTCTCTCTTGGTTCAAGGAAAAAATAATTTCAAATCCAAAAAAAAGCAAATTGTGAAGAAGCCAAAGTCAGAAATTGAAGAGGAACATTCTTATGAAGATTTAATGAAGAAAGTTCAGAAGAAAGGGAGAAAATCCAAGTGTTCTTATTGCAGCAAGGGTTTTCATTCAGATAATAAGTGTTTCATGAAGAATATGGAAATCATTTCTCAGCTTCTTGATAAGCACAAGATTGAAGTTCCAAAAGAACTAGAAAAGCCTGTTGATTCCCCAGAACAATGTCAAACTACGCAGTTCCAAGGCGATATAACTTATTATTTGAGTGCCATAGTTCTATCCTTTCCTCATGTATCTGATATATATTTATTATCTGATGTATCAGAATCATAAATATCAGATCCTTTCTTTGATGATCCTTCTCTCAGTCTACTAGATTCATCTCCCAAAAATTGTGATTTTTCTCTAGATATTGACTTGTCTTTGAGCAACTCTTCCTCACAAGATTGTATATCTGATTTAGAATATTGTTTGCAGGATGATATGCATGTCATGACACATATCATACCACCATACATGCCACCTACCATACCTATGAATAATCCTAATACTATACAATTCCCAAGTTCACTAGTTGATTCCTCATTGGTCTCTTATGCAGTGATATTTATCTTACATAGTTTGAAGTATTTCTTATCTTTCAGTGGCTGGTTATCCATGTACTTAGTCATATTTGGAATGATATTAAACATTTTTGGATCTGTTCTAAGAAATTATGGTTCATATCTTATTCCCATCCTTCATTCATATTTTTACACCTATCAGTTTTCCCTAGTTGCTCATAATTTTCCTAGTCTATCCCTATATCATCATGGAGCCACCGAAGCCTTTGTAATTGCTGTTACATATGCTAATATTTCTGATATATCAGAGTTTTATCAGCCTAATATCATACCTATACATGTGATAGATCATATTGGAAGATTGACATGAGATTCACATCACCATTTTGCAGCTATTCAGGGAATTGGGTGTGAAATAAATTGCCTTAATTTTTGTACTCTTTGGGAAGGATTATGGACAGATCCCTTTTCCATTTCAGATTATATTTTCATATCATAATTTTAAAGAAGAAAGAAGAATTCATATAATGCTCCTACTTCATCAGATTATGAGATACAAGGAGTCTCACCTCTTCCTTCTTGCAGGTTCTACACTCCAGTGCATGACCATGGAGTTCATGATTTCTTTGACAAGTCTTCCATCCAGAAGCAGTTCACTCAGCTCATTCAAGTGAAGATAAGGATATGTTGAAGACATATTATTTCAAAATTTTGTGCCTTTTCCTTTGTTGAGGGAGGATTTTCCCCATGTTGTTTTGTCTCTTTCCTCACTTTTTTGGACATCATAATTGTTAAAGGGTGACCATAGCCTTGTTGTTGGGCCCTATATGCATATAT
>LPNX011198758.1:172980-202581 GCA_001517045.1 Pseudotsuga menziesii
CCCACTAGCTTAATTAGTTGGCATCCACTTGCACCTTAAAGTCAATACATTCCATTTATATCCTAGGAATTATTTATTTCTGATTATGGGTTGATATTGACCACCTTTTGACCATCCAGAATCAGTATACAACACTTTACAGTAGATTCTCCTTTATTCTGCTTTAATTGCTTTTCTATGGATAAGGTAAAGCTAGTCAAACTAGGAAACTGAGTGCTTTTGTTTCCAACCCATCCTTCATGACTTTTCCTCAATTTTCTAGGATTAGAATGTTTTTTCCATATCCTTGAAAACTCACTCATGATTTTGCAAAATCGTGAGGTCCTTGATAGATTTGGGAAGTCCTTTAGCCACATATGGGGGTTTTCTATATTTTGGTAAGTCAGCCTTTTTGAGCATTATGAGTTGTCTCCATACAACTTGATTTTCATATGATGGATGTAATATTTATGTACACTATTATTCATCATTATTCAATGGAAGGATACACACCAATATTCATCTCTTCATTCATGTGATTCAGTCTCTTTTCTTCTCTCTAGTTTTCCTGTGTATGCTTGTGAGAATTCTTAGTAGCGAGATCTATTTCCTGTGCTTCTTCTTAGAATCGTTGCTCATAACATTGATCTATTATTTCTACAAGGATATATGACCTTTCCTTTTTTAATATTTACCAAAGAGTCACTATTTGATGGGGCATCATCAGCATGATGATCAGAGACAGATGACATAGGATATTTAGACTGCAATTCTGACACAAGGGAAAGACCAAGACAGTTCTTGAGAAGGTGATCGCCCTTGCAAAGTATACAAGGGAACTTAGCTTTATGTAGGCCAGAAATAGGCACATCAATACTCCCAACATGATGATTAGTGGCTAGTGGGATTCCAACATGATGATCAAAGGTTGGAGTTGTAACCTTATACTTACGGTTCTTCTTCTTATCCTTCCTTTTCGTCTTCTTATTACCTGATTGTTTACTAAGATTAGAGTATTCAATAGGTGAAGATGAAGAAAGGGAATTTGAATCAACATTTGACAAAGAAGGATAAGGATTAATATGAGGTTGATTCTCATGCAGTAAAGTACTAGGATCCAACACAAAGGATGCATTTGGTATGACCGGATTGGAGAATAACCATACAGGTAATCCTATTATCAATCCGGGAAGGTTCAAAGTGGTCATGAAAGGAGGACCAATAGCTCCACAATGGGGAGATACAAAATACATACCTTGAAAAGGGTTCTCTTCACTGGTGGTACTATGAGAGTCTCCCATATCTAAACTCTCTAAGAATCTATGAAATACCACACAAGATCAAACAGTACTCAAGTCTAAAATCCATAAGCAAACTATGTGAATTGGAGTGGATCAAAAGTGAGGACTCTCACAGGATTATCAATGCTTCAAATTAATGTGATTCCAAGATGGCCAAAAGGTTAACTCTATTGGTCAAAGGAATCCTAATAGGGTCTCCCAATATACACTAGGTATGGGGGATCTCAACTCCATAGTGGTGTTGTCTAATGCACAACCATTCGAAAGGGGCCCTCCGATATACAATTGAGTATGTGAAGTACCTTTTGATATACCTCAAGGGTACGTGAAAGGCCATTCAATATACCAACGATACATGGAGGAACCACTCAGACCCAGGGATGCAGTGCAAGCAATAAACGATAGTTTCCACGCTTAACGATCATGGAACATATCACTAACTTACACACAGTTACTAAATTATTTTAAGCCTAAGCTAGTGTTAAATTTATCTTGAACAGTTAAGTGGATGCATGAGGTGCAGACAATAAATGTAAAAAGAATGCAAATCCTAGCTACATGACAATGCACATTTCTCTTTCGATGAAAACTACCTAAGGTAGGGAAAGAGTTTTTTGTTAAAGAAGGCAGAAAGCATAGATATAAAAAAACAAGTTCTATTCAAAGCCAAATATCAAGCTTCAAATATTAACATCAATCGCAATTATTGAAAATACCTATGGATTCATACACGCTCCTAGGGGGGTCCAAGAAATTTTTTTTGGCTTGTTTTTTTTTTTAATTTGCTTCTCTTTTGATTGAGTTTCCTCTTCAAACAAACATGAATCTAAAAAATATATAAAATGATAATTATCTTTTCATATCTACGAATAGAAAAAGAGAGAGTATCTACAACACTCCATTCATTCAGAAATCAAAAGGAATATGACAAGCAGCCAAACAACTCCAAAACAATAAAGAATTGCTCCAAAACAACCAAAATGCAACCAAAAATCAATGACTGAGGGGAGGAAGGGTTAAATCGAGGTATAGGGGGTGTATGACTAACATATGCAACCTAAAAGCTAAAATCCATCAAACCAAAACCCAAAAATGAAGGAAATTCAAGCTAAAAACTGAGTTTCAAAGGGTAGCTCACTTTCCTGTACTACACTAGAGCGCCTATGAGGGGACTAACGCACCTACAACACTGCAAAAAAGTGCCTATGAGGGGACAGATGCACCTACAAAACTGTAAAAGAGCACCTATGAGGGGACAGGTGCACCTACAACACAATGTAATAGCAATGATGACGCACTTTATCCTAAGGAAAAGAGCACCCATAGAGCCAACACGTATGACACTAAAATATTGATACCAATGACGCTCTATCCACACAAACCAGGTGCATTGGTGGAGAAACAGATAGAGTAAAATCTAGGTTTCCTATGGGAGAAGGGAAGAAGGTTTGATGGTGATCCAAAGAACATCAAGATGATGCAAGACACTCTTCAAGGAAAAAATTTAAAGGAGGGAAGGTCTCTAGAGGATAGAAAAAGGATTTATAAACATATATGAAATAAAAAAAATGAAATCAAATATATGTACGTCCCCAGTATGGTCTACAAATTTTTTATTGGATAAATCTAATCAAGTGGACTCAAATCATATCTCCCTACTCGAAGTGGATATAGAAAAATCCAAGTACAGAATAAAATCTACGTTCCTAGATCAAATAGAAATGCAAGTTCATAGATAGATCACTTACCTGCAATATGCAAATCCTGTTCTCTCTTTGTTGGTCCAAGCTCCAAGGCCTTTAGATCTTTAATTGCAAAACCATGTAAAGCAAGTGGAAACAAGCAAACAGTACATGTGTATCCAAACATGACTTGATCTAAGCTAACAGTTAAGGAAGGAATCTCTAAACATTATCAACACAATAAAATTTATGGAATTAGATATGTATTAATGTAATCAAGGAGATACATAGAATCACATAATAAATAACATTACAACCTAGCCTTAACGCTGTAATATTCCATTTGACAATCTAAGCCAAAGCCTCCAAAGCAAGATAGGGATCACCTAGAAATTCCACCAGCATAATAGTACCATAGTCCTTCCTCCCTTCACAATGGAGAGATGGTTTAATTTATAAGGCTAAAGGGATAGAGTAGGTTGAGGATTAGGAGGAGGGATCAAAGGGATCTTCCCTATAGGTTAGGAACTGAATTCCACCTCACCTATATGATAGGGCTAAAAATCCACCTCATCTACCTTCGAGAAGGGTCTTAAATCTTTGTTTTTTTCCCTCAAATCGCCTCTGGCACACCTTCCATGAAGGCAAAGAGCACCGGTGCACCTAGAAGTGGGAGATAGAGAATCGGAACCAGTGCACCTAGCATGAAGGGAAAAATCACCATCGGTGCACCTAGCATGAAGGGGAAAAAGTTCGGCCTTCCTAAAGATGGAAAAAAGAAGGAAAAACCTCAATATCAATCTAGTTTAGCAGAGAGAAATTTGGGTATTAGGAAAAGGGTTGATACATGGATCAAGAGGACAAGATTTCGGTGTAACAAATAGCTCCACCAGGTCAAAACTGACAAGTTTAGGCTTGACCTTCTCTACTGATTCCTCTACATCGCACACCTAATGTACATGTTGAATAATTTATGTAACCTTTTCCACTTTAGCCTGCATCTCTTCCACCTTTTCCTCATGGTGTTGTTGTGTGCATGACACTGTCATTTGTTGTCACAATTACCTCATCTCCGCTGCCTTATCCATTTTCTATGCTAAGGGTAGATGCTTCATATCATTCCTTATCTAAGAATGTTTAGGGTAGATGCTTCATATCATTCCTTATCTGAGTAAAATGTTGACTTCAAATGCAGTCAGTTGATTTGCAATCTTTTGTAATTGCTCATCATCCATTAGGGCTTCCCAAGTATAGGAGACTTGGTCGACATCCTTGGCACATATTTCTTCTACTTCTTCTATATTATTCACACCTTCAATTAACACCTCTCTTCTTTCCTCTATTACCTATGGGGGTGTGCTTGGTCTTACATGTTCTTCAAGATGGGTAACCTTTTTCCTAATATCAACAGCTATTTTACCAAGTCAAGTGATTTTTGTGTCTGGTGCCATTTCCTCTCTTATTCCCACTGTTGCAAAGTTCTTAGGCCAGACCTACTGCCTTATCAATTTTGTGAGAGTTTCCTTCCCATGATTTAATATTTTGTTCAGTTTCGGATACTACTAGTTTCATTTTCTTCATATTTGTATTTGCAGACTTCACTTGCTTGGGTAAGGTACATTCACACATTTTTATTTCTGCATTTAGAACACTTTGTATTGCGTATGCCTCGGTTATCTCCATGGATGATAAATCTATGTTTATTGGGCCTATGTCCCTAGAAACATCATTAAAATTCTGGAGTTCCAATATCAACAACTCCTCCGAACACTTCCAAGTTTATTAGTGGGAATGGAATAGATATTGCAATTTATTACATTTTTGAAGTCTCTGGTGGGTCCTATGACTCCATGGTTGGGACTGGACAAAGGACAGCAATTTTAAAATATTCAACATATTTACACAATACTTTGAGAATACTAGTAACCATACCTAAAATTTCTTCTTGCCACTCTTCTATGGTTTGAAGCTGGTATGCGCTGCTTCAGTTATTGACTCAGTCATGATTTTCACTTCTTCACTGTCAAAGATAATGGTATTTGAATTTTTGTCATCCTTCATCTAATTTTTCTTTCCTTTGGATTATACTTTTTTCTTTCTCGGTTCCCCCCCCCCCCCGTTCATTTTCAGTTTATGGATCTATCGGTATTGAGGTGTAATGACTCTCTACAAAGTCCAAATCCTCTGGTGGATCTTCTTCTTCCTTCCCCTCATTTGTGTTTTCTTCGTATAATTGTTCTTCCTATGCTAAAGTTGATATTTTGGAACTGGAACATGTCATTTCTTTGGCTAATCATTAACAGTTACTTCAACCACCTCCTATGTCATTATGAATTTGGTGCAAAAATTTGATGTTGTTGTTGTTGGCGTAGCTGCATGTTAATATGGTGCGGGCCAATATCAAATGTAACAAACTAGCAAAGATGTTGAATAGTGGCGTTATCTAATCTTTACATGTTCTTTAATTGGTGCCTTACAACTTCTCCATGCATAAAGAATTCAATATTTTTTTCTAACATCTGATCCTTTTTGTCCTTCTAAAATGAAAGGTTCTGATATCTTGCTCCCCTGTAGTTTACTGCAAGATCTACCCCTTGGTAGTTTGGTGGGTCATACCATGCTATAAATGAAATTAAAATTAACAACCCTGAATAGTGAAATTACCTACCATTTTCCTATGCATCAATGGAGTCTTGTATGAGCTCATTCAACAAGAAATAACCATCCATTGATTTGAAATCCCTCCACAAAATGTTCCGCAAGTGCAATTGCTTCCGCAGTACATTGTTCCAAACGCATTTTGTGAAGTAACTTGGATGCCAACACTTTTGCAGAAAAGTGAATAGTGTAATTGTGAATGGAATCAATAAAAAATCCTCTTTTACTTCTTAATACATTATATTTTTCTTCATCTACACATCTATTTCCGCTTCTTGATCCTTTTTTAGAACTGGCGCTGGTTCCTTCCCTGCATATGATAGGTCTGTTATGATTTCAATCAGTTCAATATCTACAGGTATAGAATTTCCTAGAGATAAAACCCCACTATGAAAAAATACTAATAAATTCTTAACATGGGTGTTTATTGGTGTACTTCAGCCAATATGTGGCATATATAGCAACGATAGTATTGTGGAACGTTATAATTCCCTAGCCCATTCCATTGCAAAAAATTGTTGGGCCACCTCAGTTATGTCATGTGCAATATCCATGTAGTTTTGGAGGTCTAGGTCTATTTGGATCTTAGTATCATAATTTGTGGAAATTGAACCCAGTGATAGATTAATTTTACTCACAACAATTACCAATTGATCATGCAAAATCACTCACAAAAGAGACTGAAATTGGAGCTGAACACTAAACTGTATTAACTCAGTGTACAATAGTGAAACCTGTAACATAATAGGTTGCTGAATAAATAAAATACATCAGGGATTCGAATGCATGAGGAGCAATTCGAATCTAGCATAAAGCAGGCTTACTAAAATTAAGCAAATCCCCCATAGGTGTAAAAAGCTGATCCCAAATCTGTCATGGAGCTCACGAATTAGAAAAATGGCTTAGGCAAGCTAAAGAGTGATGGAATGAAAACTCATACATGCTTTTCCAAGGAGAAAAGAGAGGAGTATGTGTAGGACAAAAAACTAGTCAACCTCACCTAGTTAAGCTTTTCCTTTTGCCTTAAAACACTGAAAAAGCAGGCAACAAAGCAGAAAAAGCAGAAGGGCACTTAGGAGGTTAGGAATAAAGCATATTTGATTCCTTGAGGTTTTCCAAGTGCTACATGGGTCAAATAAGGCAAGTTTGACCACTATGGATAGGTAAATGACAACTTGCACAAGGTGGGACACATGAACTAGGCAAATAAGACAAAAATAATTAAATTAATGTCTATGGTAGTAAACTATGGGTTGATTTTTCTAACATGATCAACATAAGATAGTTTTCTTATATTCGACATAATATCCTTCAACACCTTCACTCCTTTTGGTACTAGTGGCACTATCAGTGAGGCCCCTTTCCTCTTTGGGATTATAACTCTCATAGAATCCTTGCATCTTGGAAGAATATAAGGTGGTATCAAATTTCTTGTCTCTTCCTTTACTGGTGGGGGAGGTGTTTATTCCTTTCCCTTTTTCTTTCTTTTACCATTGTGTTTTCCCCATTTGGTTACAGACGGAGCTGGTATGTCTTTTCCAGATGGCTTACCAGTGTTTGGATCTACGTTTGGAGCATGTTGTTCAGCAGCTGGTGTCGCCTATTGAGTGGTTGGGGGGCCTTTTGTCTGTGGTGGGATATAATCATTTTTGTCTTCCATAAATAAGGTGGGTGATGCAAGATCAAACTTAATTTTTTTTGTGATAGAAATTGAAATGACCATACTACAACCACACCATTTTGGCTCTCAAGGTTGTAGACAACAGTAGCACTCCTCTTTTGCATACAGGAGGAAAGGAGTCTTGGGGGTGAAGTCTGATAGTATACCTCATTTTTTCGTAGCCGTTCTTTACACGTGAGAACATTTAATCAGAATGGAATCCATCCTTTCAGGAACATGGGCATATTACGATCTCATTAATGAATTTTTTTTTGTTATGTCACCAATTATCTATCACTTTAAATGGTAGTTATTTCCATAAAGCCAGATGTGACCAAAAATATCTTCATCATTTTCTGTTGGACTTGTGAGTTTAATGATATCCAACCTATCGCCGTCATTTTTTTTATATGATTGGGCCGTAGTTAGCAGGATAAGGTGTATATGCACACATACTAGCTCCTTCCACCGCATGCACACCTTCTGATCCAGGTATATTTATCTCAAATATATCATCATCATCCAGTCTTCTGTAATATTGTAACATTCCATCCAGTGGTGGATTGATGTGCTACATTGATGGTAATTGATAGCTGCAATCGGAATTTATCCAAATATTTTTTCCCTCACAATTTGTAGCGCAACGTCAACTATCAGATGTTCTCCTGTGGACTCAAATGTATGGGTGAATCTTGTAAATAAACATTCCCATTTGACATGTCATCTTCGTATTTCCAATGATGTGTAACAATTTCTTGCTACCATTTCCAATCTGTGAATGAATCGACGAACTCACTCATGTCGCAAATATTCTTTCCATTTCCTGTGACAATGTTTATTCTGTTTCATAGGGTTTGTCATTATTGTATACTTCTAATCAGAGTAACTGATCTCTTCTCCAAGCATGATCTCCATCAATATTCTACAATGTGGACACTCAAAGATATAGTGTTTATGTGTACCCCGCCATCTAGCAGGAGTAGATTTCAGCACAAAGTCCAAGGAGGACAATCGTTGCGATTCTATAACTTTTTATTCAAACTCTACCAGGAAAGAAACAAGGTTATGTAATCCTTCATATGAAGGAATATCTCTTCCTTCAACTCCTACCCTTTGGACAAACCTTGTGATTCTTGCACATCGTCTCATGGAAACTTCATGTAGCATGTTCTGCCAATTTTCTAGGGCATCACCTGAATCAAATGTGTAAGAAATTACACTCTGCCAGCCCAGTTTTCCAGTAGTTGTTGGATAGATATAATATTCTCTTGAATACATGATATTATATAATTGATCTAGGTAATTTCCTTGACCTTCACTATTTACTAGCTCAACATATCTCTTCCCTTCAAGTGGACCAATTGGCTTAACCACCCTTAGTTCAAAATCTTCAAATGATAAGATCATTTTCTTAAAATTTAGAATGGTTTGGTTTTCTATTTCCTAATCAATTCCTAGAAGTACAGGATATGGATTTGTGTCATCGACAATGTCGATTAATTCAAAGTATACATATGTTGTTAAGCCTTCAACTTCTATAGGAACTTGATTTAGTCTACCAATTCGTAGAAACTTTAATTGGTTCACAAGCCTTAATTGAATGGGATACCGTGGTTTATTCATGATCTTCCATGTTTTTCTTGTCAATATGTTAACATTCAATCCCAAATCTAATATTATATAATCCATATCATAGATTCCTATATGCGCAATCATTATCAGTTCTCGGTCTGTTTTTCGTCTCTTCCCGATATGGTTAAGTTTTTTCTTAGGCCCCAGACTGTCTAGACTTTCTTTTATCAGTGTTGTTAGTTTTATGACAACATTTTTATCATTGATTAGTGATAAACAAATTTTCAAAAATTATTTAAGCTTTCTAACCTTTTTCATTGGTTGATTTTTGAGTAACTTTTCAAATCATTTGAGAATAGTATTGACGTGTTCAGATGTTGACATTTTATTAGTATCAACAAACTCTGGTCTATCATCCAATAAGACTTATTTCTCCCTGGTCATCCAGTGGGGATTTATTATGTGCCACAACTCTCACTTACGGTTGTCCTTGCTCTGTATTATGTCTTGCACCTGTCACAACACCTCCTCTTCTACAAAAACAATGTGAGGTTCTATTAGCTCGAAAGAAATCATCTGAATGTTATTGTTGGGATTCAAATTATGATTATGCACAAGAATGGGATTTATAATAGTTCGAGCCTACTATTTCACAATTAGTTACGAACATTGTTAAATAGTGTGATCAAACACTTTACAATATGTACATGTTTTTGCAGGAATTTGGAAATCTCAGGAAATATTTCATGGCTTCCCACAGTTATAACAAATGACTTGTCCTCTTCCATGACCAAATCCTCCTCATCCTTGTTGTTGTACTCGACCTCCAAAATTTTCACCCCCTGTTTACGGAGGGTATTGTTGTTGTTGTGGATATCGATTGTGCTGGTATTGCGGTTGAGAGTACTACGGTTTCTTATATTATGGTGGTGAATATTCAGTAGGTTGATACTAAGGTGGTGAATATTGCATATTGGGGTCCTTCTAGTTTGAAGTTGTATCTTGACATCCCATTGGTTGATTAAGTGGTCGATCCAAGTCCATCATTGGTTGATCCCACTCTTTCATTGAAGAGTGAAGTGAAAGTAGTCGATCCAAGTCCAATCTCAGTCGATCCCACTCTCCCCTTGGAGAGTGAAGTTAAAGTGGTCGATTCGATGTCATATCCACCCGATCCCACTCCTTCATCAGAGAGTGTTAAGATTGAGTTAGTCTCTTCGACACATTCTTTGTTTTGTCCCTCTCTTCTAATCGATGGCGAAAACCATCCAGCTAAAGTTTTCGTAGTTAGTTCTGATTGTTCTATGCAAGAGGAGGTTTTGTCTCTCTCGATGGAACCCTCTCCAAGTACTGAGGTTATTTCCTTTGACTGGAGTAACCTAACAGAATCTCATCTTCATTTGAGTGTTCCTTTCTAGATATATGTGCGAGTTACCGTTAAGAGTATACTTTGCACTATTGTTGACGAAGGCGATTTTGTTATCATTATATCCTCAACTTATTGGAAAGACATAGGTTCTCCTTATCTTGTGCCATCTACCGATCAGATACTGGATTTTAATTGAATACCTACTGCACCTTTAGGAATTATTTCTTAGTTTCCTATTACTTTGGAAGGAAAAACTGTCTCCATTGATGTCATGGTAGTCCAAGGTCCCTTATATTTTAATATGCTCCTTGGGAAAGATTATGTTTACGCCATGAAAGATGTAGAGTCCACACTCTTTTGAATAATGTATTTTCCCCATGATGGGAAGATTGTGACCATTGATTAGCTTTCCTTTGTTAAACCTAATCATTGCATGACTCCTAGCCATCAGAATTCCCTGAGTGTTCCTCATGTTCTTGTGGTTTCTTCCCCTTCTAGTTAGCTTCTTCCCATCATAGGTAAAATGGGGGGCATGGCTCCAACCTCTAGACATCATACTAAATTTAAGTCACTAGCTTCTTATGTAAGGGGGAAACCCACCAACCTCTAAACATCATGTTTTCTTAGAATTTCCCGATGATAATAGTTCCCATTCTGTGTCAGACTCATTAAAAAATGAAATGGGAACACATGAGCATAATTCCCATTCTGTGTCAATCTTTAAAAAAAATGAAACTGGAACACATGAGCATAGTTCCCATTCTATGTCAAGCTCGTTAAAAAATGAAATAGATACCTATGAGCAAAGTTCCTTTTCCTTGTCAAGATCGTTAAAAAATGAAATGCATGTCCTCAAGCATAGTTATTTTTTGTTTCAATATTGCGTAAAAATGAAACAGGTCCCCTCAAGCATAGTTATTTTCTGTTTCAAGCTTGTGTAAAAATGAAACAAGTCCCCACAAGCATAGTTATTTTTCTATTTCAAGCTTGTGTAAATGAAATAGGTCACTTTGAGCAGTGTTTATTCTTGGTTTAAAGCTCGTTAAAAAATAAAACTAACCTTGAGCAGTGTTTATTCTTGGTTTCAAGCTCGTTAAAAAAATAAAACTAAGCTTAACCAGACTTCCTTTTTCATATCAAGCTTGTTAAAAAATGAAATAGATTCTTCAATTGTGTCGAGACTCAATGTTTGAACCTTCATTTCATCTACTTGTAAAGCAGACAAAATGAAGCTTGGGGGGCATGTACCCTACCTACCTCTTTATGTTGGATTTAGTTACTTGACAGTTTTATCAGGGGCAAGTACCGACCAATGTAAATCATGTTGGGAAATCACCCATCAATGGAAGTCATTTTGAGCATACTTTCTCAGTTTTGTGCTCATTAAACCATGAAACGACCCTTTGAGCATAGTTCTTATTATGTTCCAATCTAGTTTAAAAATGAGGCAGATATCTTGAGAATTCTTTCAACTAATATTTGGGCTCATTAAAAACAATAAGATGATGTTTGAGCTTACATTTCATTTTTTTGTGCTTTGGTTAAAACATAAAACTAATTTGATCTTACTTTATCACTTTTTCGTGCTCTGGTTAAACATGAAAAGTAGTTTGATATTACTTTATCACTTTTTTCTTGCTATGGATTCAAACATAAAAAGGATTCAAGTGCCTTTTATACCTTCGATGTACTCATTAAAAACTCAGTGAAGAGGTATTGAGTGTACTTTTATTGTTTTTCAGACTCGTTAAATTTGGATCATGAAAAAAGAACCCCTTAATAGAGTCCTCTTTAAGCTCTTTTTGGACTCTTAAAATGTGAAAAGATTGTCGAGTGAAATTTTCTTCTTCACACTCGTAAAAGGACCGGAAGAGTCATCTTTCTGGTGATAGTTTACTTCTTTTCGGACCAGGGGGACACTACTTATGAAAAATGTATACTCCATCCAATCATGAATGGAAGATTTCTCTTGGGCATTATTTTATACTTTTTCAAGCCCTAGGGACTAAATCATACGAAAAAGGAACCTTTGGAGTCTTCTTCTATTTTTGTTCAGACTCTCTAAACATGAACGATACTGAGTTAAATTTCAATGGGCTCATTAAATTAAACACTGAGAGACCCTCTTTTGGGAATGAACCCCTCCTTTTTCATGTTCATAAAACATATGAGAATGGACTCATTGTTTGAAGAGATACATAGGAACTCATCCTTCGTGATGGGGAAATTAAGAAAAGAGTTTTTGTTTTATTTTATTTATGGTAGTACACAGTTACTCTTGAACATGGCACTCATTTGCATATGCATTTCAGTATTTGGGTAGTTAGTTTGTCTTTGATTCCGGCTGATTACATGAGTCTTCTTACTTCCTTTGAGTTATCCAATATACTCCCGCTATTAGTTGCATTGGGGAATTTGTATCATTCTCATGTCAATACTCCTAAGTCATTCCATGCCCATGTTGAAGAGACATTTTTGTCATCTATATGCAATCAGTTTACCTTCTATCATGTTGGTCATCGTTGAGTTAGTCTCGTACATCACTATAATGTCTGGTCTACTACAAAACATCTTTGATCGTGTTTCATGTCGATGATGGGGGATTAATCATGGTCCTCCTATGATGATTCTATTCCTTTCAACTTCAATGCATCATCCAGGAATTATATTTAGAAACCAAGACAAGTACCTTGGACCCACATGCCTTAATGGAAGGTTACCTCGTTTTCAACATGGGTTTACATCATTGACTCTTGATTGAAATATCTCATTGAGTGTTCAACTCCAAGTCCTTTATTCACATTCGATGGTATGTACTGAGATACCTTGGGAATCATTGACATCAATGGTGATTTCCCTCGCATTTGTTAACAATTTACATTAATGACTGGTAATTAATTCGTTTCTACCATGTTCGACATGAAGACATTTTAATCACACGGTTAGATTCGTATCGTTGCGGGTTTGACTTGAAGACCCTAGGTTATTTGATATCTCACCCAAGTTGTGATTGAGTTTGTTTTGAGTCATATTACATAGGTCCACTTTGTATTGGTCATGCGTGTGTTATCATCTCATCATGGAACTACGCTTGTGTCTAGTAGTCATGATTGTGTTCAGTAGGTCTCTACTTCCATGGATTTGCGGTGTACTAGTCGACAGCTATGTTATGATTCATTTTAGATTTGAGTCAGTGGTTACTAGTACTGCAGTAACTTCTAGCCAACATCTTTGCCTTTGATTTATTCACTTCGCAAAGCATTCACCTATCATATTCCTCTAACTTCATGCTTTGGGGGGCATTTTGTTACACTGAAATCCTGTCATGTTGAGCCATGTGTTAACCATATGCCTAAATCCATAAAGTTCCCTTGGATGAATGGAATTTAATAGGAGGTTCTTTCCTTACCTTTTTCCCCCTTTGAGAAGGAAGGCGCTCTTTCTCCTAAGTAAAGGTGCGTCGACGCTCTTCTCCTTCATTCTAGAAGCTCCATCGGTGTTCTTCCCCTTCATGTAAGGTTTTTCAATGTTCTTTCCCTTCATCTAATGTGCGTCAGTGGTGTTTAGAGGGGAAAAAATGAAGCTTTGAGGCCCTTATCAAAGGTGGATGAGGTGGATGATCATCCCTATCATCTAGGTGAGGTGGCATTCGGTTCCTAACCTATGGGAAAGATCCGTTAGACTCATCCTCCTAATACTCAACCTACTCTATCCCTTTAGCCTTATAAATTGAACCCTCTCTCACTAGTGAAGAGAGGAAGGACTATGATACTCATATGCTGGTGGAATTTCTAGGTGATCCCTATCATCCTTTGGGAGGCTTACCATCACACTTTAGAGGCTTGGATTGGATTTTTTGATGGAAGGTTGCAACGTTAAGGCTATGTTGTGACACTCCTTCTTCAGTGTAATGCTATGTATTTCCCCTAATTACATTAATAAAAATCTCTTTCCATAAATGTCTTTGTGTTAATGATGTTCATATCTTGCTTCCTTAACTATTAGCTTATATCAATTTATATCTGTTTATGCTTTCACCTTTTATTTGTTCTATCTCTTGTATAAGGCTTTGTAGCTGAAGGTCCGGAGCTTGGATAAAAGAGCAGGAGAAAACTTGTAGATATGAGGAAAGGGACTTATCTCTTCATCCTATATCTTGACTGAGCTAGGAAAGTAGGATGTATTATATATTTGATTTGTTCTAGATCCACTTGGACTAGGGAGATCTAGATTGAGCCTGCTTGAGTAGATTTATGCACTAACAAATGACCACATCATCACCTTTAAGGACCATTAATCCATCAAATGTGGCTCGAAGGGCTTATTCACGGCTTCTTTATCAATCAAGGGGCTTCATAGGATTATTCAACCACCTTAAGCACACAAGGAGACTCCAAGGGTCAAGATCCATCATATCGCTTGTGGGGTTGTTATACCTTCTCTCGAGGTACCATGACACCATCAAAGCATGAATGACCACATAATGGTTCATTAATGCTTCTCCAACCCAATATAGGGCTTCATCGTCATCCACAAAGGCTTCAACACAATCTCCATGGTCTTCAACACAATCAGCAGGGTCTTCAACATCTTGAGCAAGGTAGTGGCTACAAGATCTAGCCTTGTGGGTATAGGGACCTTGTCAACTAGGTACAAGTTGCTTCAAGGCACAAACCTAATCTATAAGGGTTCCAAGGCACTGCAAGTGAGACTTGGTGGCATCAATGAAAACCTGTGGGACCACTACAAGTCCATGTTGGCATCAATGACAATTTCATCAACATTTTTAGCATCAATATCTCTTAAACACTCCTACGTCACATGAGTTAGTTGAGTTACATGCTTATATCAATTGAAGTTTTTTTATCATAATGATCAAAATTCACTCACTTTCCCATCTTCTCTCTTCATTCAACATTACTCTATATGATTCATTGCCATTTATATCTTTTGTGAAAGCATCTACATGATATCATGTAATGTTTCTTATTACACCAAAACCTACAGATGTTGGTGAAAATTTGAAAACCTAGCACAAGGTCATATTTCCAGGGAGGCAGTTAGTCTAGATTTTTTATTCCTATCAGTGCAAGAGTTATCAATCGATGCTCCAACACCCCCCTCCAGTGTAGCTCGGGGGAATTGAACCCAAGACCCCATCTTTGATACCATGTAGATGGTTGCACATAAGACCCAAATTCTCTCTTCAATCACCATTTCTCTATGTGATTCATTGTCAACTAATCTTATGTGTATGCATCTGCATTCTCTATTTGTATTTATAACTCTATTTGATGTAATAACATAATCAAAATAGTGTTTTTTTATGTGTAACCAATGTTTATCTCTGATTTTCTATATCACTAGCTTGAATTTCTCATAAGACCAGTTGTGATGATGTCAATTATGATACCATGATCCTTTTGTACATATATAAAATTAGCTCAGAATTAGAGAATTAGAGGATAGCATAGGAGAGTGTTGAAATTCTCTTTTAGGTAGGTTGTTTTGTGAGTAAGTGATTTAGAACTAGTGTGAGTTCTTTATGTGTGAATAATTAAAATAATACTTTGTTGTGTTTCCTACCAAGTGTGCTCATTGTAGTTTTGGTTATTTGGCATGACTTTAAATATAGTGCTAGACGACCTTCGTCTATGATACCTGGCTCCTGGTAATATCCATACCATAATGAGAATGAATAACTTGGATATTGTTGTTTCCATGATGATATGAGATCACTGTATTACAATTATATTTTTAAATAATCCCAATGTTTATTATTGTAGTACACATTAAATATTGGGAGTTATAAAGTTATGGATTTTGATATGCTAAAACAATAGTAAACATGCAATTTCAATGGGATCCATTTATTGTGATATGTTTTAACATTATCATTTTAAAGAACTCTCTAAATTCATATGTGCACCAGAGACATTTCTATCTTTAGAGGGGAATTTGAAGAATTTCAGGTTCAATTCAAGATGAATTATTAACGATGTAGTTAGGGAATTGCGGTTCTTGGAAATGGCCTCTTATTACTGACTGAGATACTGACTGAGATGCATTTGGAGATCTGTGATTTAGGAATTTCAAGAAGGTGGAACCTTGGAACTCATTAATTTAGATAGAACACTACACCTTTACTAAGGTTATGTGGCATCTTGATGGAGTTCAACCAAAAAGTGCTTTCTAAAGAATGTTTACTAAATCCTAATATTTATTGTTAAACAATAGCTTGAATCATTTCTATCTTAATAAAAATGAGTGATTTCTAGTGTGAATTCTTTTTCTTTGATTGTTGTGATTTTTACTAGATTAGAAAACAATCACATAAAAATGACAAAATGTGAAGACAATTACATTTAAGAATGACTTCTATGGTTGTTTGGTGGAGGAGGTGTGGGTGTGTTGTGTATTGTCACCATGGAAGCCACAAAGTTTGACAAAAATGAAGAGAATGGTGAATAAATGTGTCGTGGACTATATTTGTAATGCATAGAAGAGTTCACATGCATTATTAACATGTGTGTGTTTTAGGAATGTGGCATGTGTACACTTTAGGAATGCACACACACTTCTCTAAATATTAAGAAAATCAATTATTGCGCCGAGAGGTGCTCTACAACCCAGTATGGGGGAGATCTTGTAACGTGATGTAAAGTTAGTAACGCTTGTAACATGTCGGCAAAAAATAACAGTGATAGTGAATATTATGGGAGAGATCTTCTAACTTGATTTAACCTTTATAACATGTCGGCAAAAAATAATAGTGATAGTGAATATTATGGGAAATAAATTTTTTAATAGGCCAAAATAAAACAATCTAATATGGGGGAGATGTTGTAATCTTCCTACCTAACAAAACAATAAAAAAGTAAAAATTTAATTATCCCTAAAAAAAATGTGGGTCAAGAAAAAAACACAAAATTGAAATGGTTTTAAGACCATGTGCAAGGCCTCCTAAACAACCCATGGTTGTAGGAGGGCCTTGCATATGGTTTTAAAACCATGTGTAGGGAAATGATGCAATGCTCGTTCCTAACAAAATAAAAAATGATGCAATACTTGTTCCTAACAAAATAAAAAATGATGCAATACTTGTTCCTAACAAAATAAAAAATAATAAAAAATATTATGTCATCCATAAATAATATTAAAAATTAATAATAAAAATATTATATGTGGACCTTAAATAAAAAGATATGTCTTTTGGTTTGAATCAAATCAATGGATGCCTAAGAAGAGGTTTGCGCCCCAGAGATTTGATTCATCTCCCGGCTTGATAGAGCCTAGGATTTGGATCTACGTTCAATAAAATTAATTAAAAGTATTTAATTTAATGAGAAAGAGTAAACCCATGGGGGTCTTCACTTAGTGAAACCATGTCATAAGATATTAAAAATACCCCTAATTTCACTAGATATTGATAATTACTTACAAAAATCATTTTGTTGAGTCCCCTCCCAATACATATTTACAATCAAAAAAACTTTTTTGTATGATATATTCCGTACTTTTAATAGAAACCCCTTTTTATACCCCAATACTTACAAAATCACATACCCTATTCCGGACCCCCCAATACTTATAAAATCACATACCCTATTTCCGACCCCCCAATACCTACAATATATTGACCTTATTTTTCACAATTAAAAACCACCCTATTCCCCTCCCACCAATACCTACTTTTTCACAATAAAAAACCGTCCTTTATAAATTAATGTGATAAGATATTGGTCAACAAAGTGAATACCTCCCAAATTTCTTTATAAATGCATGGCTTGGATATACCAAAAAAAAATTCTCATTGATATTTCTTATTTCAAAAAATTAAGATTTACATTTTAAATATTTATTATTATAAATTTTAATTACTTAACGTTTCCAATTGATAAATAAATTCCGACATAATTCCCTTTATGTGAGGGTATGGAAAAACGACTTCCCACATAATTCCCTTTATGTGAGGGTACATACCTCTTCTGTAATAACTGCTTAGAGTGAGGTTAGCAAATTATAAATTTTAATTACTTCAAGTTTCCTCTTGATAAAGAAATTTCCACAGAATTCTCTTTATGTGGGTATATACCCCTTTTGGAATAACGGCTTAGGGTGAGGTTACCAAAACTCTTTTTAATAGAAAACCATAAGTACCCAACAAGCAGGCATAATTCTAAAAAAAAGTCAGCACGCTGCCCAATGCTCAACTAAAACGGTACCAACCACCGCCGACGCTTCCGGCAAATAGGTCCCGGCAATATTTCCCGCCCGTTTGCACATTGCCTTTCCTTACCTATATAATGTGTTCTCTCTTTGGTGCCGAGAATCATCTGCTTCTGTTCGTTAAGTTACTCTGTGGCCGATACTCGAGAAAAGTTTTTTTTCTTCTTTGGTCGAAACCAAAAGAAAAGTTTTTTTTCTTTTAAATTTCTGGGCTAAGTTCTTTGCTGGAGGACGTCTTTATACAGTCAGTCAGTCCACTGGTTCTTTGAAACATATAAAAAACAGTTTGATAGTTTTTTTCTTTTTAATTTCTGGGCAGAATTGAGGAGATCCGTATACAGTCAGTCCACTGGTTCTTTGAAACATATCAACCCTAAACAGTTTGATAGGGTTATCCAGCACCATTGTCTCAGAAAATGAATTCGGTAAACAGTAGGAATCTGACTGTCGCTAGTTCAGAAGCTTCCGGTCTCACTGATCAAGAGGGAAAAGAAATCAGCTTTGAGTTTCGTGGGGTCACACGGTAATTTTTTTTCTGACAGACTTGTTTCTTTACTTTCTAGGTTAATAATGATATTCATGCTTTATATTTCTTTCAATTTCATGGTCGCAGACATAGAGGGACACTGAGATTCGAAGCCCATCTATGGGATCCTTCTTGGAAAACCCCTGGGACTAAGCGAAATGGGAGACAAGGTTCGTTCATTTTTTTTTATCAAGTTACCAAGTAAATTTTTTAATGGGATATCTTGAATCCCTTCCCCCCTTTAGGTCAAATTTTTTTAATGATGTTTACCCAGCGAAATCATTTTAATGGGATATTTTGAATCCCTTTCGCGTTTTAATTTTAGATATATTGTGTTTAGTTTGATGGTCTTTGTTTTTTTAATGAAGCTTTCCTGTGATGTATGTATATTTCCGTTTTTAATAGTTCTCGATTTATGCGTCTCTGTCACATGTATCGGCTGGGTTTTCTCATACATACGGGGTGTAATCTTACAGTATATTTGGGTGAGTAATATTTTCTGTTTTGTCTTGAGTAAAGGATCCAAAAATCAGCCCTTTTGCTTATACAGAAACAAAATATTAATATTTTCCTTTCTTTTATTCTATTTTATACCACTGAAGTTATATAAATCCATTTACTCTATTAGGTGGATACGATACCGCGGAAAAGGCAGCGAGATCTCGTGATATTGCAGCAATTGCGTATTGGGGTCCTTCTACAGAAACAAACTTCCCAGTATGACTTATTCCACTTGATTTAGTCCATTGTCGTCCTGCCTCATCACATTCTAACTGTGAATTTCTCAATAGAATAGCGTCATCCCGCTACGTTCCAATGAAGATATTTTGTTTGAAGATTAAGAGCCGTTGTAACCAGTATTGACAAGGATATTCTTTGTAGATTACCGATTATCAAGAAGAAATGAGAGAGATCGCAAACATGACTCCGAGCGAAGTAGTGGGAGCTCTAAGGAGGTAGCCACATCATTACTTCATTAAACTTTTAAAGTTTGTATTGCATAGTTTCTATGTATAGATGAATACAACTTCTCTGGTTTTGTCATTTATTTGTTACAGAAAGAGCTCCGGATTCACTAGAGGCGCGTCCAAGTACCGTGGGGTTACCAGGTTTATTAGATAACCTTACAAAAGCTAGAATTATATTTGTTGCAATCCATTTAATTTTGAATGCAAGATATAATACTCGTATTCATGCTAGAATTCCATGTCATTTTATACTGATACTGAATTTGATTCTTCCTTTGCAAAGACTTAAAGAAAAATGGCAAGCGCGAATAGGAAGAGTCGCGGACAACCAAGACTTGTACTTGGGAAGTTACCGTAAGCGTTTTATTGTTTTATTGTTATCTGTTCGATGTATGTCTAATATAACCTAAATCCTTAACTTAGGATTGTTATTTGGAAACAATCGATAAATGAGCGCTAGGTATTGGTTTTGACAGAAACCGAAGAAGAGGCAGCTCAAGCTTATGATGTTGCTGCCATAAAACACAGAGGGACCGACGCTGTCACTAATTTCGATGTCAAGAACTATGACGTCGACAAGATTCAGTCTGCATCATCTCCTCGTACTGATAAGCCTTCAAAGTATCTCAAAATCACAGAGAATTCTACTACTCATCCAAGACTTCCGCCAGGAAGCTCCTCGGATAAAAGCAATAATGTTAATCCGCAAATAAACGCGAGCAGTTCCAAGAGGAATCTCTCTGTGTTCGTGGATCAAACTGGAAGTCAAAAGAAGCAAACAGCTCAAATTTTATCGCCGCAGTCGGTAAAACGATCTCATAGTTCTCTTATTGAAAATCAGACAATACCCGCCTCCAGCTCAGCTGATGAGATCGTACAAAAGAGACTTTCTCTCTCGAATGATCTAATGTTAAATCAAGCTGCTCAAGCAAATGATGTTGCTACCTTAAAATACAGGGGGGGGAACGCTGTCACTAATTTGGATATCAAGAACTGTGACGTCGACAAGATTCAGTCTGCAGAATCATCTCGCCGTACTGGTAAGCGTTCAAAGCGTCTGAAAATCACAGAGAATTCTACTACTCATCCACGTCTGCCAAGAAGCTCCTCGGATAAAAGCAATAATGTTAATCGGCAAATAAACGCGAGGAGTTCCAACAATAATCTCTCTGTGGTCGTGGATCAACATAAAACTGCAAGTCAAGACCAGCAAACAGCTCAAATTTTATCGCCGCAGTCTGTAAATCAGACCATCCCGGCCTCCAGCTCAGCTGATGAGATCGTACAAAACAGGATTCCTCTCCCTAATGATCGTATGCCAAATCCAGCAATGCCCTCCAGCTCAGCTGCTGCAATCGGTGACTACAGGCCTCCTCTTCCGAATGCAGCTGGTGGTTCGTACTTCTTAGATCCGGCTACAGGTGGAGTATATTACATGCCCCAGGTGGTGCTAGTACCTGTTATAGATATCCATGGAAATGTATTCCAGATGGCAGCACCAAATCCATATCTGCAAAATGGTCTTGCTCCAATACCACAGAATGGAAATTTTCCTTCTTCCCATGATCAACATGGGAAGTAACGTAGCACCAGAAGAATATCTATTGCAGCTGGATAACTTGCCCTCAATTCTTTAAGTCTTTAAGCAGCTAGCTACTTACAACTGTTATGAATCATAGGTTTTAATTAAGGATTTATTTAAGAACTGTTCCCTGTCGTCCAGTGGATGCTTTGAGTTGAACTTTCAGGTATTTATTACAGGTATCTCATGTGAGGTTCCAGTCGAAATTTTGCTCATGTAAGAGCTGGTTTAAAGGTTTTGCTCTGGTAACATTCAACTATTGCTACATGTTAGACATAGCTAAGTTGTGTCATTATCAATTTTTTAAACCAACTGTTTTAGGGAAGTAATTATGACTCATGAGTTTTTGGTTAGATTTTAATTTTGAGTTTCAAATATTATTTGCAATAGCATGTGTAATTTTATGCTAATGTTTTCATCTTGACCGCGCCTCTTGAAGTAGCCAAATTTATTGTTTGTTATTGTCGTCTCTACAGCCAAATTGATTGTTTAAAATTGATTTTTTAAGTAGCCAAATTGATTGTTTTGTTGTTGCCGTCTCTCCAGCCCTTTGTCATACTAGTCAAAAGTCCCTTTCATACTAAGTTGTCCATCTATTTGACTGCTCTCAGTCCATGTAGCTTCTACTTCAAATAACCCATTCCATTGTTTATTTTTCCCGGCTCTCTTAGCTTTGGCAAAGCTACGTGAAAATGGTGCCTCTCTTGACTCTAATACAAGGTGGGTTTAAGACGTTTTCTACAGACAAAATTAGTATATGGTCTTAAATATCTAGTTTGAAGTGTTTCTATAACAAGTAAGACCATTTTTAACATAAAAGTAGCGTCAAAAGATTTATGGTTTTGCGTGCCACATTTGATCAGCAATAGGAATTGTGAATGAGAAAACTCAGACCAGGCCCCTTGTTAGGAATTGTGAATGAGAAAACTCAGACCAGGCCCCTTGTTACGAATTGTGAATGAGAAAACTCAGACCAGGCCCCTTCATACAAACTTTCCATGGGATTAGTTGATCAGTTCAGTTAATGATTCTGTATCACAAGGCTCTGCATAGCAGCAGCTCCACTGCTATGCTTAATACTTCTAGTTCAAAATATCTATTTTATACTATCTTTTACTTTTTTAACAAATGATTTGAGATCAAATTTGAAAACCAGAGTTTGTAATGGTTAAGAGTGTTTTTCTTCTTAGGAAATTATAGGTTCAAATCCAAAAGGGTAGAGTATGTACACCTCTGTAAACTTTAACAGTTCAATCACTACTTGTCCCACAAACAAAAAAGTCTCATAGAATGATCCTCAATAAATGAGCAGATCAATATGAATATATATTACTTTTTAGGATCTCTTCAATTTAAAGTTTTTCATGCTTTCCAGATGCCTTTAGTACTAGGTATTAGCTCAATAGAGAAAGACACCTCTCGCTAAAGAGGAAGTCCACATAAATAACTAAGGAATACGTTTGAAAACTATAATGGGAAAGAGTAATTGTGGGTATTATGGATGGTTTTGGTGGATCACATAATTAATCAATTTTTGGCTACGCCAACCTGTGTCTTGTCTCTTGCGGTGGATGCTTGAAATTGGTGTATCTTCGTCTTCTATATTTATCCATCATCTCAAAGTAACCCTGTACCAACCCCTTTTTGACTTCTAGAAATATCACTCCATATCCAGAAATTCCATCTAATTGTTTTGTAATTAGGAATACGTATAGCTTTGAAGTTTTCTTAATCCTTATGTAGATCGATGTGATGTTGCATGGCAAAAAAATTGAACATTAAGAACTGGTGCGCTCCACAAAGGACCATCTCCCACTGGGCGATTTAGCACCTCTTTTTTAAGATTCCGAGATATTCCTCTACATCTCAGTGATGATTTCGTTCAGGAAATATTTTTTGATAATTTGGTTAAGACCATATCAAAACATAAAACTATTTTGAGGAATTATATTTTTTCTTAAATGTCCATTATTTATGACTCGTGGTTATGCATATATCAAAATCTCTAAAATTTTAGAAATGCCACAAGAGTAATGTATATAACTCGGTCACACTTTTTTTAAAAGAAAAAATGATTGAGAGTTATGTATATCTACATTTGGAGTTTGATATTGTTTTATGCATATGACAAGAACATCTAGATGTCTTACCTATAAATTGTACCAGGTAGATCCAAATCCTAGTCTCTATCACGTGCTCAGAGGGATCAAAGCTCTTATCAATTGATTTGATTCAAACCAAAAGACACATCTTTTTATTTAACTTCCACATATAATATTTTAGTATTAATATTTACTATTATTTATGGCTCACATATAATATTTTTTATTATTTTTTATTTTGTTATGAACTAACATTACAACATTTCTCCATACATGGTTTTAAAACCATATGCAAGGCCCTCTTACAACCATGGGTTGTTTAGGAGGCCTTGCACTGGTCTTAAAACCATGTGCAAGGTCCTCCTAAACCATGTACAATAAAACGATGGGTTGTTTAAAAGGCCTTGTACATGGTTTTAAAACTATAAACCATGTGCATGGTTTTAAAACCATAAACCATGTGCATGGTTTTAAAACCATGTGCATAAAAACCATGTGCAAACCATGTGAAAGGCCAACATTTTTTATTATTTTGTTAAGTAAAAACATTACAACATCTCCCCCATATTTTGGTTTTTTTCTCACCCATATTTTTTTACGGATAATTAAATTTTTACTTTTTTATTGTTTTGTTAGGTAGGAAAATTACAACATCTCCCCCATATTAGGTTTTTGGTCGACATTTATTTTGGCTTAATTAAATTTTTTTTACTAATAAAAATAACTTAACGTTACAAGATCTGGCCGCAATAATTTTGATTTAGAAAACATTTTGGTGAAAACGACCAATTAGTTAACGAATGAAATCAACCTTGGATAAGTAGCTCCATTTATCTTTCGGTGGGAAAGGTAAATGGAGCTTAGGTTGGCTTAAAGAGTAGTAGGAGTTGGTGTGAGACAATGAAAATATAAAAAAAATTGCCTCTGCAAAGCTTTTGTGAATAACATGCAGGTTTTGTGATGTAAAAATTACTAAAGTTGGTATTGTTGAGGTCTCACATTATATAAGAATGATATTAATACTTGATATATCTTCAAACACAAAACTCTCTCTGGAATATTACCTTTATTTAGAGATTGGGCTTAGTTTGTAGTGTTTATAGATATTTATGTCAGAATTTTGAATTTGAATTTTTAAATCATAGATAGACATTTTTTTAAACAATCTGTGCAGCCAAATATCTCTAATGTGCAAAGGATTACAAGCCCACGATTTAAGCTTATTCAATAATATCAGTAGAGATTTGAACACCGCACTCTAGTATTTTGTGAGAGTTATGAAATGCATATAAGCCCTGTTATTGCAAACCTTTAGATGAGACTTCGAATATATGCCTTGAACATTTAAGTGGTAACTTTCTGTTCTCTAATAAGTATGCAAAACATTGGGAAGCATTTATGTACTACAAAAATAGGAGATTAAACATACAACTAAAAAAATGGTCCAAATTTCTTATTCATACTATTTTCTTTCTACAAACAAAGTTGAAACAAATACCCAAAATGTCAAAAAATCAAAGTCAATTTTCATGCATATAATAGGATCTGACCAAATAAGGGAGTCAAAATCCATTGGACTTCAGCACATAAAACTCCACAAAATTCCATGCCAATACTCTTTCCCAGACATCTAATATACCAGTTGTGTGAAGAGGGGACTTTTTGACCTCTGTTTCCTGTTGGTTTTAACTAGTTTTTTGCCATAAATTTTCACAGAATTTTCAAAATGTTCAAAAATATTGCTAGATCTTACAGAGTGTGGGATTTTGGGGGTTTTCCTTTCACCTGATTTCATTTGTGAGCTTAAAATCCTTCAACAAACAATAAAAAATTCAGATTTTGTAGATTGAATTCACGAGATTTCCACATAAAATTAGCCTAAAAAATAAAAAAGTACCCTAGTTAGACAGCTCCTCTAATATATCCTATAATGGTATGTTATCTATTGGGGGAATTTCCAAAATTCTACTCAATAACTCTACAAGTAGGAAATATCCCAAAATTGGGTACAAACATAAAATTGGGGTTATTAAAAAAATTAGAGTTGTGATTGGGGATTTTAATAATTTATGTTATTACATTATTTGAACATTTATAGTTTTATCATTATGCATATGTTTTTTTAAGAAGATATAACATTCTCTTGATAAAGGAAGAAACCAAAATGTTTATGATTTCTCAGTATCCTTTGACACAACGTAAGGATTTCCTTTTCAATGCATAGGATTGTAATAATATAAAGTTATACGGGGTTTAAATTCTGGTAGCAATGAAGTGGTTGTTTCTTACTTAAATGATTTGTACTTACTTTTTTGAGAATTTATGATCTATTGATGATTCTTTATGATGTGCTCAATGATTTGTTTTGTAAAATTAACTTTAAACATTATCTCTATTCTTCTAACCCTCTGGTTACCACTTTCCTTTTTAGATCGTAAGTTTGAGATTTGTTTAAGAGAGTATCTAACTCAAAAGAATCAATACAACAAAGATACAGTAACATGAAGAAGATTCCATAACGCAAAATTGCTTCAATGATAAACACATCATCACTTGGGTGATATGAGATATCATATAATTACTATCATGAGATATGAGAGGGGTTAGGGCTGCATTCGGGGCCCCTAGTATCCCTAGTATCTATAGGGTTCAGTCCCCTCTCGCTTAAGCTTAGATTATGGTCCCAATTAGTTTTGCTATGATATTCAAAGGGATTTTGAGGTCTCTCTTATCAAAAATAACCAAGCCAACTAGACAAGGAAACACAATATCCCCATCTACACATACACAACCCTAGTCCTTTTTATAAAGTTATATTTTGCACCATAATGAGTTCAAAGTTTAAGTACTCTTACACTTTCATTATGTTGCACATAAGTTGAATTTCCTATATATGAGATAACTTATTAACATGTAACAATTGGTATTAAAACATCGACAACAATTGGTTTTCACAAATTGACAGTCACATTGAGTCACATTGACAACAGAGACACTTCAACCATGTTGAAAAAGAGTCAAATTGATTTTGGGAAAAGAGATATAGATCTAATATTTCTTTAATGGGTAATTTGTGGTTAATAAATCTCAAAAAACTAAACATAGGTTAAAATACAAAAATTGAAGGTATATCGGTATATATTTTTTGATTTTAATATAGCATATAAAGTAATAATTATTACATCTAATAATTATTAGTAAAAATTTATATTTTTTAAAACTTTTAATAAATAAAAATTATGAGTTGGCAATTAGAAAAAGTATTGTAACATATAGTAAGAAATAAAAAAACTATATAGTAAAAAATAAAATATAAAAAAAATGAAAAAAGGATAACTAAAGAGTTTATATCCAAAGAGCAAATACCTCCAAACAAGTAGCAATGAAGGCCAAAGTGGGTTATTAGATGGAAAAAGAGTTGCACATTTTGATTAACACTTCTTAAATACAACTTTCTCTAATTTAAAATCTACTTTTGCTCCAATTTATATATATGATTATTATATATAAACAAGAGTTTATAGCTATATAAATAAGAATATTATATATGAACAAAATTTAATTTAACTATAAACAAATTAATAAGATGATAAATTATTTATGCATTAAAAAATAAAATAAAAATAAAATTAAAAAAAATTGATTTATATTCTATATTATATGTAAATAATTTAAATCCTATAACAAAAGTAATCAAAATTTTACGTGTATCTCTTTCAAATGGCCATCCTCACTCAAAGTCATATATCAACTCAAGTCATATATCAAGTCATTTTCTAGGGTTACGTGTATCTCTTTGAGAATGGCCATCCTCACTCAAATCGGTAGTGCTAAATTTATCTAAATTTAGAAACTTTCCATGAGGTGAAAGCCTTTTTAGCTTTTCGAAAAGTGTGTTAGAGTGTCATTTTAACAAGAAAGAGATATGTGTTAGTCTTATCATAAGCTGCACACTCCCCAATTAGACACTTGCCTCCAACACAGTCCAAGTTCATTAAATACGAGCTACAAAGAGAATATCTAGTCAGTAACCTTGCAATTCCACATCACAACATTCAGTCTTTTTCCTTGTAGATTTTCATTAATGACAATGTGTAGATTTTCTTTAACTACGGTAAAGCATATAGATTTGCATATAGTATGGTAAGATCTTATAATTGTAAAACGAAAGCAAAACACAAAGGTGTGTGCAAGCTAATGAAGATTTCTTTTGACATGTTAGATGTAATATAAAAACTGAAAAAACAAGCATCCATCAACTTACATGGATATTATGAGACACTTACATAATGAGTCTTGTAATGAGTAAAAAAGATGAACGGTAGAAAATTGAATGAATTTCGAAATATATAATCTTTTTCTATTGAAAATGTTCTTAACTATCTAAAGTTAGATATTTTTTAACGGACACTTTTTGTTTTTGGGACAAATTATAAGGTATATGTTTTTGTGGGTGCATCCTTTGAGTGACTAAATGATGGAATAAACTTACAACAATTGGTAGACATATAGAGAACATATAGTATTAGTGCACGACTATTTTTCCAATAATATATATATCTTAAATTATCTGAGTTATCAAAGTGTATGTCAATTGTGGTTGGAGCGTTTGAATGTCTTAATGCAACTATTTAGAAATGAGTTTTTTTATACAATTAGTTTTCAAAATAGTTGAGAAATGAAAGAGTTATGGAGGAAACACTAAGAATGTGTTTTTTGGGTTGAAGAGTGATGACACAAGATAAATAAGAAAAAAGAAGAAAAAAAATTATATTCTTGTTAAAAAATACATATTTGGAATCTGCAAAAAAATCATATTTGTTTCTAAAATTTCATAAAAAATGGAGGTGTGCAGCATACTGTAACCAACAGCTAAACACAAGCATATTGAAAATTTGGATATAATGCCCATTTAGCCATGGTTTATCACACTCCAAGGCATAGGCATGATGAATCCAAAGCAAAGTCTGGAGCAGAGACATACGCATAGGAATGCCATGCCAGCATGGGTGGAGGCTCAGCCATAATGACAGTAAACACGTGCACGTTTTGTTTAAATTAAAATATGTGTTCCCGCCAATGATAAACATGTGTGTTATATTATTGCACAACAAGTGCGTGTTTTTCAAGACTACATTAGGCGCGTGTTATGTAAGTATATAACTTTAGAATTAACTGCATTGTCAGTTAGACCAATACTTTTATTATTTTATGTCCCCCCCCACTCCCCTCTCCCTCCTAAATCTTACTAAACCCCCCTCCGCTCTCTCCCTAACACACCACCACTCCATTCGTTATCTCTCTCTCACTCACTCACTCTCACACACACACACACACACACACACACACACACACGTCCCCCTCCCCCTCTCCCTACCCCTACCCCCCCTTCTCCTCCTCTCTATCTCCCCACCTACTAACACATTTCCTCACTCTCTTTCCCCCTTTCTTCACTTACCCTCAATCGCTTAACACCCCCATTGGCCTCTACCTCTAACCCCTTAAAACTCCCTCTCCATGTCTACCTATAACCCCTTACCACCCCCTCCCCCAAACCTTTAAATGGTATCATCACAAACTAAATAATATAGCTGCAAATCACATTCCTGTTTATGTAAATAAAAACACACATGCATTTGTTTCAATAAAAACGAGTGTGTGTTAATATTATGAAAAAATCATACGTATTATTATCACATATGCTCTTAACACCCAAAACTTCCTATTACAACCCCTCTACAACACCTAGATACCCCGACATTAATCTAATACTCCCCTCCTAAAATCCTAACACACCCCTTCATCTCTTTGTATCTCTCTCTCACACACACATCCACATGTCACCCCATACCACTAAGAGTCCCCCCATCCACTCTATCTTTGTCTCTCTCTCACACACACACAAACACATCCCTATATCTCCACTTACCACTAACACCCTCCCTCCTCTCTATCTATCTCCCGCCAATATCC
>LPNX011198758.1:202993-222798 GCA_001517045.1 Pseudotsuga menziesii
TGTATCATAAAAAAAAACTACTTTTTTTGTTCGTATTTTCAACATATCTCGCCTTTTTTTAACTCAAATTTCGATCGGGAGGGCTTGTTCGATGCGGAAATAAATTCCACATCCAACAAGTACCCACTTGGCATACTTTTTATGGACCCCGCTACCCCAAAAACAAGAAATACCTAATTTTTTTTTAGGTATTTCTTATTTTTGGGGTAGCGGGGTCCGTCAAAAGTATGAAGAGTGGGTACTCGTTGGATACATAATTTAATTCCGCATCCAATCAGCTCTTCTGATTGAAATTTGAGTAAAAACATGGGGATATATGTCAAAAATACAAACAAAAAGTAGTTTTTTTTTTCTTCCTCCAAAATTGATAAATATTATTTTATTAATTTTTTTTAGAAGGCCCATTTTGAGTTGAAATTTCTTCTAATGCCCCTTCCTCTCTCTCTCACACACAAATCCATAGGTCACCCCATACCACTAAGGACCCCCCCCCCCCTCCAATCTATCTTTGTCTCTCTCTCTCTCTCTCTCACACCCACACACACACATCCATATGTCTCCCCTTACCATTAACACCCCGTAACCTCTAACCCCCCCCCCCCTATCTATTTCCCAACACCTAATCCCCTATTACATCCACTATACAACACCTAGAGACCCCCACATTAATATACCCCCCTACTCCTAACACACCTATTCCTCTCCCTCTCTCTCACACACACATCCATAGGTCGCCCCATACCCCTAAGGACCCCCCCCCCTCCAATCTATCTTTGTCTCTCTCTCTCTCTCTCTCACACATCCCTATGTCTCCCCTTACCACTGACACCCCCTAACCCCTAACCCCCCCCCCCCCCTCCCCTCCCCCCCCCCCCCCCCCCCCTCCAATCTATCTTTGTCTCTCTCTCTCTCTCTCTCACACATCCCTATGTCTCCCCTTACCACTAACACCCCCTAACATCTAACCCCTACACCCATATCTATTCCCCAACCCACACCCCCTATTAAATCCCCTCTACAACACCTAGACACCCACACATTAATCTAATCCCCGCCCCTCCCCACCCCTAAACTCATAACACACCCCTTCATCTCTCTCTCTCACACACACTACACACACATCCATAGGTCACCCAATACCACTAAGGACCCCTCCCTCTCCACTCTATATTTGTCTCTCTCTCTCTCACACACACACACACACATCCCTATGTCTCCCCGTACCACTAACACCCCCTATCCTCTAACCCCTACCCCGCTATCTATTCCCTAGCACCCCTATCTATTACCCAACCCCTAACCCCGTATTACATCCCCTCTACAACACCTAGACACCCCCACATTAATATAACCCCCCCGACTCCTAAACTCCTAACAAAGATGAAGTGCGCCGATACACTTAGACACCCTTACCCCTTGTCGGCCGAGAAAGATGAAGTGCGCCAATAAGTTGGCTACGTTTCCAAGAGTTGAGTTAATAGTGGCAGCTGGGTTTCCAAGAGTCAAGCCAACGAGGATCCTGGCCGAGGCATGTCGGGGTAGTCAGCAACATTTCACTAATGGCATCGACGAGAAGTGATGAGGGAAGCTGATGCGTTGAAGAGGCGGTGTTGACAAGAAGAATTGGGCAAAGTTGAGTCGATTTGTTGGCTGTATTGTCTAGATTTCGTTAACAGAGAAGATGGATCTGACGGGAAGAAAGAAAATTTTCCAAAAAAAAAAATGTTCTAAGTATGGAAATCGACAGATTTTGGAGAAAATTTTGTCAATGTGTTGGCTGAGCAGACCGAAGAGAACTCAAAATTATTTCCACAATGATGGAAGACTTGGCCAGAAGGAAACTCTGAAATATTTCCACAACAGTGAAAGACTTGGCTGGAAGGAACTGAAAAATATTTCCACAACAGTGGAAAACTTGGCCGGAAGGAAATCAGAAATATTTCTACAATGGCGGAAGACTTGGCTGAAAGGAACTCAGAAATATTTCCGCAATGACGAAAGACTTGGCCGGAAGGAACTCTAAAATTTTTCCGCTACGACAGAAGGCTCGACAAGTTGTTGAGTAGAAGAAACTTCATCATTTTCTGCAACGACAGAAGTTTTGGCAAGTTGCAAATCGGAAGAAAGTTGTACATTTTTCCGTTAGGGCACAAGGTCCACGGCAGGTGGAAGTTGGAGTTTCAGCCGATGCATGTCATCTGTGTTGAGCCGACGAGTGGCGGGTGAAGGTCAAACATTTTTCGAACGTAGCGGAAGGAGACGTCGGAAGGAATCAGGTGAGGTTACCGATGCATGTCAGACGAAACTTGAGAATTTTTCTGATACGTCGAGTGGAAGTTTGGAATTATTTCGATACATCGGGTGGAAGTTCAGAATTTATCCAACATCTTGGAAGGAAAATGAAAATTTCGCCGAAACAGGGAAATTTAGTAGTTTTTTTTTCAGTGGGATTATAGGGGCCTGAAATATGAAAAATGGCAGCGATTTTGTGCTCCAGAGTGCAGCGCGCATTGACCCTCATCGTCCCCCTGAGACTGTCGTTGTTGCATAAAGGAAACTATAGCCAGAAGGAGTGCTAATTAGCAGAATTGCTAAACATTAGCCAACCCGATGAATGGCACATTGATCGTTCATGCTTTCCAGGAGCAATTGGTAAGTAATCATTTGAATTTCTAATATTTACTAACAAATGATGTTATTAACACATTTTGTAGAGTCATAGTGCATATTTAAGAGTTGATCTTGGTCTGACTAAGGAGGTCAAAGAAGATCAACGCCAAGAAAATAAACAACATGGATGATGCATAGGATCCCTATGGACACAGGAAAGATGCTATGGGGGGGAATCCAAGAGACCCACAAGAGGGAAGAAAGGCACTCCAATGCTAGAGATGTGGAGGACCCCATTTGTGCTGGATTTGTCCACATGGGGAAGGGTATGTAAGTCTAGCTTACAACTCCCAAGGTCATGGAACTGAAGCTATTGGGAAGAGGGAACAAGAGAGTTCCCTAGATGGTGCAGCTACCATAAGAATCTTGAGGGTAGAGTTGCAGCATTGTAAAGAAGAAAATAAAAGGTTGGTCAAGGATTTGGTAGAGAAAAACCAGTTGACTACAACCATGCTACATAGTTTGGCAGATCTCCAAAAGCAGATAAATTCTGGGCATTAGTTAACAGAGATAGAAGGGAGTAGGAGAAATTATCATGAGAAGAATGAGAAGCTTAACCCAAGTAAGAAAGGTTTTAAGCCTCCTCACCTCCTGAAGCAGCAAAGGAAGCCATCACAAGCTGTGATTGAGCCGGCAAGAATGATGAGAGAAAATATAAAGGAACAAATCAAATGTTGGGGATGTGAAGGACCCCATCTATGCAGGAATCGTCCACTTGTGAATAGGAATGAGGGTCAAGTCCCTAGCACCCAAGAAGCTGAAACTGTGGGTCAGGAATCAAGCATCATTTGTAAAATTTGTGCAGTGTTAGAAGACCACCAAGAAGGTCATAACTCAACTGTGGTGGAATTTGAGGGTGAGATTTCTTAACAAACGATATCTATTTTGATCAACCCTGGATCGCCTCACAGCTATATCACCCTTGGATTTATTGATATGTGAACTTTGAAGAAATCAAATCATAAAAGATTATGGTTATCCCAACCAGCCACTGGAATCCAGAAGGATGTCAGTGAGGTGGTAATGAAATGTCCATTGGTCATGGATGGGTTACTCACCTGTGCAGATCTGAATATTTTTCCGCTTGGATCATATGATGTCCTCATTGGAATGGATTGGTTGGAAGCACATAGAGAAAAGATTGATTGTTACAACAAGAATTTTGAGTTCTTGGATGAAGAAGGAAACATAAGGGTTGTGAAAGGATTTCCAAAAGTGATATCGGGATGGAAGTGTTGAACAAGTCAGCTGAAGAACTTCTACGGGAAAGGTTGTAGAGTGTATGTAGCTCATGTTTTGGAGGAAGCAGAGTATGATACTCCTAGGTTGGAGGGATTTCATATGCTACAAGAATTCAGGAGTATTCTTCCTAATGAAATTCCAAAGCTTCCTCCAAAGAGTGACATTAATTTTACCTTTGAACCTGTGCCTGGAGCAGCACCAGTGTCCCAGAAACCTTGTAGGATGAGCATACTAGAAATGCTAGAGATGAATATGCAGCTGCAAGAGTGGTTGGAAAAGAACTACCTCAGGCTGAGTGTGTTTCTTTAGGGAACACCATCCTTGTTTGTGAAAGATAAATATGGTACACTCTGGTTGTGTATTGATTATAGACAGTTGAGCAAAGTCACTATGAAGGAAAAGTATCCTTTTCCTAGAATTGATGACCCGTTTGATCAAATGAGATGATAAAAGTTATTTTCCAATGTTGACTTGGGATTTGATTACCATCAGGTAAGTATTAAGGATGAATATGTTTATAGGACAACCTTAAGAGCAAGGTATGGATCTTATGAGTTGGTAGTGGTACCATTTGGTTTCACAAGTGCACCAACTACATTTATATGCCTCAGGAATAATGTTTTCAACAGGTACTTGGGAAAGTATGTACTTGTTTTCCTTGATGACATTTCTACTTATTCAAAGGATGAGGGAAAACAGGTGAAAAAATTGAGGATGAACTTGAAATTGCTTGGGAAGCATCAACTGTATGCAAGGTTGAGAAACCATGAATTCTACAAAGATGGAATTCATTATTTGGGTCACATTATCTTAGATAAAGGAATATCTTTTGTCCCTGAAAAGATTGAGTCCATGAGAAGTTGTCCTGCTCCAAGAAAATTAACAGATGTAAAATATTTTGTGGGATTTGCATGATACCACAAGAAGTTCAATGAAGGGTATTTTACAGGAAAAATTGAGTCTATGTATGGGCTGAGGAAGCCTACATCTGAACTTGTAGTTTCGTGATGAAATGGCCTTTCCTGAAGATTGTAGGTAGAATGACTTGAGCAAAGTAGTTTGGTTGTATCCACTAAAACCAAGGCAGGAAACTGCCATGTGCTATGAGAAGGATCTCATGACTGAAATCTAAGTTTTGAATAGAATAGATTTTGAACTTTGGATTTTGTTGTTAATCGAATATTATTAACTCTTTGGCTGATCTAAAATGGTGTCAAGATGACATGTTGTATGTGGATGTCCAGGCTTTGGGAAACATGTTTAAGTTAGGGATAAGTACTCCCCACTTGCAAAATCCAAACAATATGACGATGACCTCATGATTGTAAAAATACGATTTTCTATGGAATTGTGAGTTCAAATTTTGGATTTGTCTATCAATGCTATAATCATTTGATAATTGGAAATGTATCTAGGCATGAAATAGATTTCAAAATCTATGATAAAATTTTTATGATGACATCTCATATGGATTGCATGCTTGTATGTAATGCATGTGTGATGATGAAAATATGTAATGGATGTACATGGCTACTCGGAAGGATGTACTTGGATACATAGCTTCTCGGAGGGATGTGTCTAGAATAGGTTTGATGCAGGCATGGTTTTGAAAATATTGTTATAAATTGCACCTTATATGGATAAATATGATATGTGAATTAATTTTTGTGGTTTCCGGAAAGGAGGCGTCGAGCTTGGTGAGAACTTAGAAGGAGTTTTAGGCTCGAAAGAAAAGTTGTCACATCTCAACTGAAAGATATGTTTGGGTGATCCGAGGCTTGCAGAAATTTGGATACCCTTTAATGAAAACCCAGGTGTGGGGTGGGACAGGGTTATGAGTTCCATGGTTGTATTAAGCCCATTTGGACACCTGTGGAACCAAAAGAGGATACTTATGCAAGATAAGTATTTGGTTCACTTGGAAACTTCTTATTTATTTTATGTCAATATACATGTGCATATTATTCATCCATGAGTTTTGAGAAACCTTGTAAATATGATGTGGGAATTGACTCATTGATTGGGGCTTGATCATAGTTATTGTTGGATTTCCAAAGACATTGGAGATGTTCCAAGCCACGAAGAAGGATTCCAAGACCGAAAAAAGATTCGATGGTGTGTACTTATGCATGAAATCAAGGACTTGGAGGAGTCCATACGCAAGACAACCATGTAGTGGGACCAAGGAGGAGTTCCATATTGTACCATTGGATAAGTGAAATATAGAGAAGGAGCACCACGATCTCGATGAGGCTACATGGGAGCTGGAGGATTCCATATGATTGGCACATCCATTTTTGTTTAATTTTTCAAAGCACCGAGGTAGTGCCAATGTAGCATTTTGTTCAATTTTGATGAGCACTGAGGACAGTGTTGTTGAAGGAGAAGGCACATCCATTTTTATTTAATTTTGTAGAGCACTAAGGTAGTTCCAAGGTAGCATTTTGTTTAGTTTTGATGAGCAATGAGGACCGTGTTCTTGAAGGGGGGGGGATTGTAATACCTTGGTTTCAACCCCAATTGCATTAAATTATAAATGATGTAAATAACGTTAATAAATCATGGTGTGGAGCTCAAGGAAAAGGCCCCACCATGGATTTTGTGTTCTACATTTTGGTAATTAAAATCAATGCCGATGGTTATCATGCTATTTGATGACATAATATAATTTCAACATCATATAAATATGCAGTTAATAAAATACCCACAACTAGCTATGTCAATGCAACATTAAATAGATCCGGGCATGTTTAACCTTGAGCCAATGGGGAGAATCCAAGTGTCAAAAGGAGAACCCATCAACTACCAACCACCTTTCTTATCTTATTCAACCACCCACTTAATTCTCTAAGGAGTGAGTTGGGCAGTTATTATCTTGGGGCTTAGGAGGTGTGGGGAGCCATCATTTTTTGGAAGGGCCATTAGCCTTTGACCACACGCATGCCCCAGGGGAGAGTTCTCACCCATGATCCCTCATTTGGAAGAGGGGAGCAGATTATTCACTCACAAGGGAAGCCACAGATTTTCCTCACTCAGGGTGTTCTCCGTTTCCTCACGTAGTCGAACCTAGGAGATCTATTTTTCCTCCATGTTTTTGGTATGATGTGTTCTTCCTTCATGATTGGGGGCTCATGGGCATTTTTATCACCCATTTCTCATCCATGTTGGGGATCTCTCAAGCGACTGGGAGATTCTGGGGTGTGGCACTCACATTTTTGGTTTGTTGTGTGTTTTCCCTCACACAGGAGGTCGTTTTCTTCAATTTCCCTAGGCTGGGGATTCATTTATGGGGAATGCACGGTGAGTGGAAGAAGATACCCATGATTTATTTGATGTTTTTGAGTTTGTTTTTGCCATGTTAGGGCAAAAACATCCCTGGGAATTGAATTGTTGTTAGGGGGCTATTTTCACCCATCTTGGAAATTCGTTTTGTTGCCAAACTGTTTTGGTTCATACCCAAAACTTGCATTTTGTTGTGTAGTGCATCCCTGCGTTAGCTTGGATGAGTAAGTCCAAGAATCCACCTATTAGTCGTCTAACTGTGTTTGGATGTGGCCATTGGCTTGATAGTAGTTGTGTGTAATTCTGTGTCCCCTAGTTCCTTGTGGAAATCATGCCTAGGTCGGGGGTGGCAGTGATGCTGAGAGAGTAAGGAGCACACTAGCCTATGCTTGGGTGGAACATTGTAGTGAGATAGCTAGTTGTGGGGAAGATTCTTCTCAAGATAAGTATTCTTGTATTTTACCTCCACAACTGTATTCATTTATGAAATAATATGAACATTTTGAATACTTGAATGGAATGTGTTTTGCTTTCGTTTTATGTTATTGATTTATGCATCTTTGTATGTTTTTAAGTTCAATGCATTTTATATCATGTTCATGAGGCTATTTTTCCCGGATTTATAGCAGCATTAGTCGCATCCTCTCTCTAGTATAAGGGTGGGGATGTGACACAGGGAAATTAAAAAATGCCAGTGTCTTCCAATGGTTGTGTATTCTCCACAAGAGACACAAGGTGCCACATATTTGTAACTATTTTGAGACTGGACACAGAAAAGGGGAACATGATGGAGTAGGTGCATGCATCAATACTACATTAGGAAGGAAATAGATGAAATTTACAACTATTTCTCTCATCTGAGATGCATATACCATTATTGCATGGTGTTCTTAAGTGATGGGGCAAGGAGCCATAATGAAAGAAGACTAATCATCTAAAAAAGAACATGTACATAGATATTTTTGGGAGTTGGTTGATATATATCGATCAAAACTATATGAGTGCAAAACCGTCCAAGGAATTCATGCATTCCATTTAGTTAGAACATCAGACAATGCTATAGTTGAAACATGGACAAGGAAACTCTCTTGTTTTTGTTATCCATGTAATTATAGTGGTGAATGGGAAAATTGTGAATCCACAGATTGGGTTAACAGATGGGATCATGTATCACTCCCCATTGGTCGACAAATAACTGTAGAATTATCCCAGTTGGAGGGGAACCAGTCGATTATTTCACATGACTATGACCACATATCAAATCACATACACCCAAGTTCGACTATTATGTTGATAAATTTGAAATGTTTGATGACTAGTTATGTTTAGTTAGCTGAATCCTAGGTATTCACTTTATTTTATGCAGGGAACATATACATAGTGGTTTCCTCAAGAGGAAATGAATGGCACACTCAATACTGGCTCACACTTTTCTTGGATGGAAAGCAAACCCTTATTGCCTCATTAAGCAACTACGAGGGAAATGATTTTCCAATTGGGTCGATGGTTATCAAAGGAGAATATTTAACACTGGTTTCCCATGCAAAAAAGAAAAAGGTTTATGTATTTGAAGATTATAGACCATGTCAAATTTCATACCATTATACAAACTTAGTTATTGGCAAAAACCTCCAGCTGCAAACAATGCCAAGAAAGAATTCATCAATGCCACGATACTTGTTTCCTTACTCTGAGCACGAGAGGCCAAAGGATACCGTTGCTATTAGAGGTGATCACAATGGTCTAATAGAATGACCACAGGTAGATAGTTAGGTATGCGGTAGTCACATATTTTCATTTCATGGTATCATTGATTATTTATAGCTTGATAGATTGACCACTTGATAGATTGATAAATTACATAGACTTATACAACTTGATAAATTGCACAAGCTTCATCATGGATTTGTTGTATTATATTCATACTTACTTGAATCATGGCATATAGCCCTGGAATTCTATATAGCACTCTATTTGGGATATATCATTTGCATTTGCCGTGAATCTCAAAGTTGGTCCTATAAGGACATTAGTCAACACCCGAAGTTTTCATGGAACTTTTTAATGAAAGTGTTAAAATAAGGTATTAAAAGCTTCCCATGCTTAATAACCCTGGCTAATCCTAGTAACCCTAGTTGTAATTCTAAACCATAGAAACCCTAGTTTGTAGCATAGAGACTAGTTTGTGTAAACTTCGTGATCCACTAAAGGTGAGGTATTGTAGCCCCTTGTGTTAGTGAACCATACTAATTGTAGACTATGATGTAGAGTAATTTTTAACATTCTAAAATGAAGCAAAAGAGAAGTATCCACATGACATACCACATAAATAGAATCCATTACTAACATACTACATACTACATCAAGATAATACTACATACTACATACTACATCAAGGGCCAATCCCACTAACCCTAGTTTGTACTATAAACCCTAGTTTAAATTCTAAACCCTAGAAATCCTAGTTTGTGTTCAAAATCATAGAAAACATAGTTTGTAGCCACAAACTATAATCTATATATCACTAGTACCATTTATTGAATTTCACCATTGACGAATATCTCATATGAATTGAGATGAAAGGTAATCCTTTCCCAATAACCTTGGCCAATCCTAGCTTACAAACCCTATATTCAATCCTAGTAATCCTAGTTTGCACTATAAACTATAGTTTGAATTACAAACCATATAAACTAGTTTGTAGCCTAGAGGTAGGAATTCTATGTCCCAAATACGTATTCAGCAGGTGTCCTTGCAATCTTATAGGAGGTGGGATTTAATGTTCCATAGAATGATGAACATGGCTCGGATCGACGAACTGTAACTCTGTTGGATTCAGAACATCTAGATAGTGCTAGGAGTGGCCCTCTACTCTGTGTCCATGGACAATAGATCCCTTTTTAGGTCAAATTTGGAAACCGGGGTTTTGTTCAATAGGGGAATGTGAAATTTTTGCACATAGGTTTCTACTTTGCAAATTCATTGACGGTGAATGTGTCACTAGTGTTCCCACATGGAACCTACCCAAACATGCTTGCATGACCCAACAAAACCCCATTTTTATGCACATTTTCCATTCTATGCCCCAGGTAGGGATTCAACAGGTGTCCCTAAAAGCCTGTAGGAGGTGGGATTCAACATACCATAAAATGATGATCGCAGTTCTGATAGATGAGACATCCACTTTTTTGGATTCAATAAATTGGGATAGTTCTAGGGGTGTCCCTCTACTCTGGGTGCATGTACAAGGGATCATGTTTTAGGTCAATTTCAGAAACTAGGGTTTTGCTCAGTAAGGGAATGTGAAATTTTTGCACATAGGGGTCAACTTTGTGAATTCCTCAATCATGAACATGTGGATTTAGTTCCCACATAAAAAATCCCTAAACACACTTGCATGACCCACTGGAACCTCATTTTGATGCATGATTTCCATTCTATGCCCCATGTAGGATTCAACATGTGTCTGTGAAATCCTGTAGGAGGAGGCTTTGAATGTGACATAGAATGATGAACGTGGCTCCGATCGATGAACCGCAAACTTTGTTGGATTTAGGACATCAGGATAGTGCTAGGGTTAGTCCTCTACTCTAGGTCCATGGACAAGGGATCCTCTTTTAGGTCAATTTTGGAAACTAGGGTTTTGATCAGTAACCGAATATGAAATTTTTGCACATAGTAGTCAACTTTGCAAAATCATCGATCATGAATGTGTGACTAGAATTCCCAAATGGAACCTCCCTAAACACACTTGCTTGACCCATGAGAACCTCGTTTTGATGCACAGTTTCCACTTTATGCCCTAGGTATGGCTTCAATAGGTGTTCTTGAAAGCCTGTAGGAGGTGGGATTCAATGTGCCATAGAATGATGACCGTGTATTGGATCAATGAAAATTTGAATTGATTGGATTGAAGACATCAAAATAGTGCTAGGAGTGTCCCTCTACTCTGGGTACATAGACAAGGAATCCTATTTTAGGTCAATTTTGGAAACTAGGGTTTTGCTCAGTAAGGGAATGTGAAATTTTTGCACATAGGGGTAAACTTTGCAAATTCCTCGACTATGAACGTGTGGCTAGCATTCCCACATGGAACCTACCTACAATTTTTTTCATGTCCCAATGAAATCTAGTTTTTATGCACATGTTTCCATTCTATGCCCTAGGTAGGGATTCAACATGTGTCCCTGAAAGCCTGTAGGAGGTGGGGTTCAATGTTCAATAGAATGATGGTCGTGGCTTGGTCAATGAACCATCGAATCCATTGGATTTAACACATTGGTATAGTGTTAGGATTGTCTCTCTACTTTGGGTCCATGGACAATGGATGTTGTTTTAGCTCAATTTTGGAAACTAGGGTTTTGCTCACTAATGGAATGTGAAATGTTTGCACATAGCAGTCAACTTTGAAAATTCCTCAACTGTGAACTTTTGTATATTGTTCCCACATGGAACCTCCTTAAACATGCTTGCATGACCCGTCTGAACCCCATTTTGATGCACAGTTTCCATTCTATGCCCCAGTTAGGGATGCAACAAGTGTCTCTAAAAGCTCGAAGGAGGTGGGTTTCAACATGCCATAGAATGATGACCATGGCTCGGATCGACGTCCTATTGACTCCGTTGGTTTCAAGACATCATGATAGTGCCATAGGTGGCTCTCTACTTTGGGTGCATGGATAAGGGATCCTGTTTTAGGTCAATTTTGGAAACTAGGGGTGCTTAGTAACGAAATGTGAAATTTTTGCACATAGGGGTCAAATTTGAAAATTAATAGACCATGAAAATTTGGATAGCATTCCCACATGGAAACTCCATAAACACACTTGTGTGACCCACCAAGACCCCATTTTGATGCACAATTTCTATTCTATGCTCCAGGTAGGGATTCAAATGTGTCCCTAAAAGCTTGTACGAGGTGGGATTCAATGTGCCATAAAATGATGATCGTGCCTCAGATCAACAAAACATTGACTCCGTTTGATTTAATACATCGGGATAGTGCTAGGGGTGGATATTTACTCTAGTTCCATGGACAAGGGATCCTGTTTTAGGTAAATTTTGCAAACAAGGGCTTTTTTGAGTAAGAGAATGTCAAATTTGCAAATTCCCCGACCATGAACGTGTGGCTAGCATTCCCACATGGAGACTCCCTAAACACACTTTCATGACCCACCGAAACCCCATTTTGATGCATGGTTTCCATTCTATGCCTCAGGTAGGGATTCAACAAGTGTCCTTGAAAGCCTGTAGGAGTTGGGATTAAACATATATGTTGATGGTTTGTGTTTGATTGACATCATAGAGAATAAAGGATACCCACAATAGGGTGCAACATGGATTTGGAAAGAAGTATTAATTGATATTTGTTTGAAGGTGAGTGTAGATCTTCCCCTCTTGAAAAAATACTTGTTGCAAACTATTCTTCCATGTGTAGATCTGATTGACAACAACCCAACTCCAAAGGGAGTCCCTAAACATCAGGCAACAACAACAGAATTGATACAAGGCCAAGAAACAGGGGTGCAGTATTGAGAGACATCCAAACATACTAATCACAAAAGTTGGCTTTATGAGCATTGAACATGGACCCTCAGTAAGAGAAAAATGTGTCTAAAAACTCAAGTTTCACATAAACCTAGCATTTTCCACTTTAACCAAAGGAAGAGTGTCAGGTTGAAAACGGTTTTAAAGCATCTCATCATGAATAGTATTCCACATTTATGGTATGTAAAACTCAAAAGGAGATAAGCCTTTCACATATACCTATATATTTAGCATTCTTCATATAAGACAATGTAGTGAAAAACTCTTCCTTGGATAATTCCTTATCTAAACTCTCCCTATCACCATAATAAATGTTTTAGGAGACAATTCCATTATGTCATTAAACATGTACTGGAATATGCTTATGTTTAGAAAGAAGTGGCCAACCTATTACACCATTATTACAAAATATATATCTTCACACTATGAATGTTTCGAATATTACGCCATAAACATACATTTATAAGACAAGATTCAGAATAGTACTTCTCCAATCAATTTAAACTATAATAAAATCACACATTATTTTCATCTCTTCCAAAGTTGTTTCTTGAGGTTATTCATCAAATTCCATGTACATAAACAAATGATAAAATAATGTGTAGGATATACATAATGTGCAGGATATAATCATAACCATTATTTTGAATCAACCTTATACTCTGATACTTTTAGGTTTGATGTGTATCCAATATATTTGTTAGATGAAAGACATCACGCCAAACACCAATACCATTTATGTAGACCACACAGGTGCATCATTTAGGTGTGTCAACTTCATGCATCCTTTAAAATTTTGTTAGGTTGTTATGTGGGTAAGGTGATTTTGTATTCCACTTAGTTGGGTCAATTGCTTAGCTGTGTTGGGTGCTTATGTGTGCTAGGTTTGTTGTATCTTTGTGAGTACAATTTAACATTGTATATGCAATTGGATCGTGGTAAAAAACAATTTAATTGCACATTGTTGTCATTACGTAATATTGTAATTGTTCATTGTTCTCAAATTCATAATTGATATCTCCATGCAATCGTAAAATATATCAAAAATTGGGAAAATTGTGCATAAAAACACCCTTGGAAACACATGTATGATCACACTTAAAATACTAAACCATGAAGATCTCAAGAGCCTTGATATGAAATATCTTTTTATATCATGAAAGTTATAATACAAAAATAGAAGGACCTTATATGGCCTGTCAATGTACATGTATCATAAACATCATTGATGTATATGCAAACAAAAGTACATCTTTCTTAGACCACGCTCCTATACTCTAGCTTCCTCTTGTACAGAAAAATACATATTTGTCCTGGAATAACACTTCCAAACTCTAACGTTTTATTTTTTTTCCCGACTGTGATGCTTGTTTCCTCTATCCACGGCCACTGTGCGTCTCTGGTGACTGCAAATCAATGACAATATTTCTTGATCAGGTACAGCTAAACTAGTACTATCCAACAATAAAAAAAAAAATGAAATTTAAAATATGACTCAATTATACATAAAACAAACACTCACTTCATCCATCCAGGTTATAGATTCCTCTGGTGTTGTCCTCCTTGCAGATAGTCTATCTGAAATGCTTGTCTATGAATAAAAAAAACTATGTCAATTATCTCAACAATTATCAACATGTACATGAATGATAAAGTACTAACCAATTATGTAAATAATGAACATCTCATTGAAAAAAATTGTTCTTGACAATGAGACTGGGTTTCTTCAGTAGCAATAAGAGTCGTAGGTTGAACATCAAACTCGATCGCGTGTACTAATGGACCAAGGTGTGGCTACATTCACCAACTGATAAAATAGTTAGACATCGTGCATTTCCATAGACAATAAAAATGAACTATACAATTACAAATATTCAAGTATATGTATCTCTGTGTGACTTATCCCTATTGTAGATGCAACATTGATTGCAACATCAACAACCCCTCTAAGTTCTAGCATGGATGACTCTACATAATGATGCTATAAACATGTGAAAATAACATTAAGAAAAATTAGTTGTGAAGTGAATTCAAAGATAACCAGCAAATACCATTGGAAGTGTGTACATTACCGTGGAATGAGTAGGTTGATCGTCATGGACACCCTCTCTTTTTAAGGAAGAAGGTCGTCTGGTGTAGAAAACATGCTTATCTACGTTTGGACTATGGGGAGATCCAAACCAAAGAGGTTGTGCAGATATTTGCAATGACGTCTGAAGTCATAAAGTGTTACCATAGTTAGGCATGGAATTGAATGGATGGAATAATATGTACTAAAAAAATAACATGTTGTAATATACTTACCTTTACCTGGGACATATCTCGTGGATGGGAGGGATCGCTTCCAACAATTTATTTCCCTTCTACAGATCTAGATAGCATCTGCAAGTTTAAAAATTATAAATATTAGAAATCTATAAAGGAGTGTACAATAATAAATTTAAATAATTTGAACAAGATTCGGTCATTAACCATGTACTTACATTAATGAGCTAATCATAAAATCCACATGGGGGTAATTCCCTGAGATCAATGCCTCCAGCATCTGGTTCAAAATGGGGTTCCTGCAACTTCAAAAATTGTAAATATTAGACCATTTAACAAATTAATCAGGACGAACACATTTATTAAAAAATGATATGTATTAACAAAATGACACATGTTGAAATATTACCTCGTTGTTGGTTGTTTGAGTGTTGGGTACAACCACACTGGGTGCACTACCACCCCCATTAGAGGCATCAAGCTCCTGCAAGAGTAAAAATTCCATATATTAAGAATATTTTAATATGTGTACAATATGGAAAAATTGAAAATTGAACAACAAGAGTTTTAACAATATCCTTACCTGACCACTAGTCATCGAAGAGGTACCATGTGTTGGTCCACGACCATAATAGGATTGACTGCACGTTATGCACACATGTGCCTCGCTCTGGGGAACATGGCATGTCATTCTATCCCCACCAATATATGGTACTTTACCACCAAAAAATAGTGGTTGTACCCCACTATAAGAAGAGGGCTCTGTCTGGTCAATAGTTGTGGTGTGTCGAGAAATCATCCCAGCTAGAGTAAGAAATCCTATGTTTGGGTAACCATATCATGTGGAGGAGGGATGTTTGGCCTTGATAGCTGGACATGGGGTGGAGGTATCTATCGATTGGATATGCCTAGCATTGGGTCGGTTTCGGGGCATCCCCCTACCAACGCCCCCAAACCCCAACATGTCAAAATAGTTGACATCTTTTCCCATCACAAAATCTGCATACAGTTTATGGAGGAAGTACAACAGTACTTCTCTATTGTTGTGCGGGGGGATATCAAATACCATATACCATATGTCCATCCAATGGTCTCTAATGGGTTGATAGATTCACAACTCAATCAAAATATGGGGCTTGTTGTTGTTTGTAATGTCATCCATCCCACACTAGTACAAAAGCGCGGATTTTTCCATGGAGGTTTTCCACGTTTCTTACTTTTTGGTGTAAAATCCAATGTAACAGGAACGAGGCGTCGTTGTATCCATGCCTAGCTGTCGTTGTATCCACGTCAGGACTCTTAAACGTCTCTGTATCCACGCATAAACTCTTAGACGTTGCTGTATCCATGCCTGACCGTCTCTATAGCGACGGCACTGCCTTTTGTTGACTTTTTACAATGGTCAAGTTGACCTAGGGTGAAAAAGTCAATGTTTGCCGTCACTATAGCGACGTCTAAGAGTTCTATAAAAATGAATACCTTAACGAGATTTTCCTCACACTTGCCATTGTTGCAGCACTGTTTTCGAGTGATTGTTGGAGCTGTTTATTATTTCCGTCTCCTGCTGGTGAACAATCCATTTCTAGATCTACATAGTTCGGATTTTAAAGGTGCAAGGTTAGTTTGTGTTTTCAAATTATGCATACTTTTACTACTTCATGCTAATGTTATTTCCTAGATGAAGTTAGTGTATTTTTGTTTCTATGTCCCCAAAGAATAATATTTCTACCTTAAGGCATCTTTTATTGTCTCACTTAATGAAAGGCTTTTAGAAATAGCAAAACATCCTATGATCTTTCTAAGATAACTCCCATAGGTTTAAGGTGAACTTGGAGAAAGAAAAAAATCCTTGGTTTCAACACCTCGGAGATATAGAAAAATAATGGCATTCTTGGTATAGTATGGGTTAACAACTGGAGTTGATCTCATCATATGCATATTTCAGCTGCTCTTTTTGAAACTACACTTTAGTTCAACACCATTCGTAGAGTCTCTTATGAGTAAATGTTATGCAACCCTTACTTCTTCCTTTGAGAAGCATTGTTTCCAACATTATTTTTAGGGCAGCAAGGACTTCTCTCTTCCCAAACCTATTACCAAACCTATTACAATCATGTTTTTTATAAAACTTGGTCATATTCCCTACATGTGTCTGATGTTGGGACCAAATTCTCCTTGTGTGGTACAATAATTATATGGTTTCCAAATCTAAACTAAATGTTTGAAATTTTTTGTTGGTTATACTTATACACATGTGTTCATTCCATCCAAATAATTAGTATTTCTTAAGTTGTTTTATGGCCCTCTTTATAGTCAATTTGGTTATTTGAATATTGTTCAATACATACTTAGAATTTGCATGTATATTATGTGCATCAATTATTATGGTTCCATAAACTTTGATAGGAAGATCTTGTTATATACCAATGGCCATCCTCACACTCATGGAAACATTGTATGGTTGATAAACAATCATAGGTTCTAATTGTTTAGTGAAAATTTCTAATTTGAGGAACACTTCAATAACAAAGAGAACTTAAATAAAATGAATGCATTAAGATTTGTTGGTGTGCATGAAATGCATAGTATGTCTTTGGTGATGAGTTATTAATAAAATATAACTTGTGTAAACCATTGACCACTCATTGACTAATTATAATTTTTGTATTTTTCCATCCTTCTAATAAATGGTTTATTTGATGTGTGAACATACTAAATTAATTATGTTTTACTAATATCATTGATTTAATTTTCAATATTTTTCAAACAACGGATAACATACAAGAAAGTAAAGGAGAGACTAGTCCCTCTTGATCTTGTAAAGAAGGTCATGTCCATAGATTTTATTATATCTCTCTAGAAAAAGGATGTTATAATGGGTGTGAAGGTTCCTTATTTATACAAATAAACTCTACAATGCTACTCCACCATAGAAGGACATTTGTTGGGGTTGAAATCACATGATTTTCTAAACCTTCCAAGGGAATGTATGCATATTACATGCTTCTTTTTTCTACAATGTAGGTTACATGTTATGCACTCATACTAATATGCTTACTTTAATTTTTTTTGTGTTTATTTTTTAGTACCATTATCCTTTGCTCATGCACAATTGTGGGAACCATGACTTCCATTAGAACCTACAATGTTCCATATCAAAATTATTTACTTTTTTATGTTGAATTACGCCAGATGATGTGCACATGGCTATCAGTACAATGTGTAATCAACATATAGTTCATATTTTTTGTGTGGTTAAAAGGAAACTGCCCACAAGTTTCATGGACTTAAATTTCCTTCTTTTAATTCACTTCATTGATGAGGTTGAGTTAGCCATGGTATTCTCATGTCATTGGATGTTATTCTTGGAGAGGTACATGATATATTAGTCATTAAGTGATGATAGTGAGTACATAAATAAAATTGATGACACATAAGGAATAGTGGTTTGTGACAACCATCAAAATAAGGACAAAAGAAAAGGTGATTTACTCCAACAAATAGAAAAAGGAACACGATAAAGAGTAAATCACTTGTCTTTTATTAATTTTATACATGAGTATTGTTTACACTAGACTTGATAGTATTTATTTGATCTCAAACTATTTGTTTGATTTCATGAATATGTGAATGGATTCATAAATTAATGCCACCAATAAAACTATTATTTACAACATTGAGGCAATGCAACCATGGGTTGTGTTGTATGAATAGAATACATGAATATATAGACTAGGCTCAATAGAGTAGATGGTATTGATACCTTTTATGTGGATTCATGGAAATGGTGTAATTTGTAGTAAATTGTTGTCTCTAATGCTTGTTTGTATTCATGTCCATTTGGATTTCAGTTTATTGCTTTCCTATATACTCTTTAAAAGAAGCACCATGCATTTTACCTACCATCTTTACAATTGCAAACACAGCTATTTATTTGTGTACCATCCAAGTCCATATTTATATGTAATGTATTTGACAACTTACTGTTTGGTATGGTGTAGGTAAGACAATTTCTTGTCACCACAAGGCTTTGTCACCATGAACAAAAATGCAAGGAAGCTTGCTCGGTTCAGAGCGGCATTAGAGGCGAGGGGCGATGGAAAATGTTATTGCCCGTGCAATGATTGTAGGGGTTTGCAAAGAAGAAGACTTTTAATAATAACAGATGAAAGACATTGTAGGGAGAAGGGACACGCCGAAGGGGGCAATGAATATCGTCCCTTGGTAAGAGGTTATTCAATATTTAATGTATTCTCTCTAATGGTCGTCATGTCATGACTTTTAGTAAAATGTATTATCATAATTTTATATGCTCTATACACACTAATTTCACTGCATTGTTTGTACATATATAGACAATGCCCCCAAAATGTCAGCCTCCAGATAGTTATAATTTGCTAGGTTCTAGCAGAAATACTCCTTTACAGGGTGAGCAAATTCGCGATCAGAATATTGGAGCTGATCAAGTTCTTAATGACGTTGACATGGATGGATATAATGTTACCGATACAAATCAGGAAGATGAGATACATAGGTTGATCCATGACACATTTGCTTCAATGGATGAGGACGACGGCCATGATGATAGTGATCATGACATTGATGTTGATCCTCTAATCGAGAAGTCGCGGAAACCTCTTTATGAAGGCTCAACAACAAATCTTCTATCTGCTATATTGTTGTTGGTGAACTTCAAGCTTTTGAATGGTTTATCAAACACCAGTTTCACACAGATGCTAAGGTATGTAATTTGTTAATTATCTATGTATGCATGTTCACAATTACCTCTAAGGTTGATT